>JAPDSC010019694.1:23671-48979 GCA_026290005.1 Latrodectus geometricus | reverse complement strand
TGTGTGTGTGTGTGTGTGTGTGTGTGTGTGTGTGTGTGTGTGTGTGTGTGTGTGTGTGTGTGTGTGTGTGTGTGTGTGTGTGTGTGTGTGTGTGTGTGTGTGTGTGTGTGTGGTGTGTGTGTGAAGTTGATAAAAATCTGTATAATTTTACTTAAAGCATTCTTATTACCGTTAAATAATATAAAAGTATTTGAAATATATTGTAAATATAAATAAATATTGAATTAAATTAAATTCTTTCTAATGGTCTAATAATGAAGTATGAAAATGGTGAAAAGTATGCGAATAGATTTTTAATTATAAATACTTCGGACAAAGCTTTAGATTTAATAATTTAATAAATCAACTCTTTTTATACTTTATGGAAAGATTTCATTTAAAAATGGCAGTATTTAAATTGATAAAAAAAATTTAGTAATTTTAAAAGAATGAAGTAATTATTTCATAACTGATTACCTAAATTGTATTTTGAGTTTAAATAATGCTTCTAACGAATTTTAATTGTTTCTGGTGTGCTGATAATATAATATAAAAATGGCGGAATTCAGTGTGTTCATAATTTTTTATTCTAGATATTTGTATGAAAATTTTTAACTTTCTTGAATTATTTAAAAATTAAGATGGAAATGATTATTTCCCTTTGTTTGGTAAAATCTCAAATTCGAACTATTTACTAAGCCTTTGAAATAAATAAATAATCCCTTCTCCAATACAAGAATATTATGGGAATTCAATTACTTGTGTAACTTTGATTAGTTGTTTTGTCTTCAATATTACTGCAATACGTTCATAATTTTTCACTATTTATCATTTATTTATTTCCTTATCTTTTATAAACAAATTACAATTTTGGAAGATACATTATGCCAAATAATTATTCTTTAAGGTATCAAATTGACAAAGCAGACTGATTTTCCTAAAAAAGACCATATTTAAATATCAATCAATGTTTACTTTTAAAGAAAGTGTTAATAATTATAAGCTTTTGTGAATATGTTAAATGCTTCATTGTTAATACTTGATTCCTGAATAAAAATAGAACTTTAAATTCAGTAGATAATTTAAAAGATTAATTTTGACATTATTATTTGTAAATACACATGATCATTTAATGCAAAAAAATAATTTTTAGATTTAATTGTATGCTTCCAACTAAATTGAAAGCAAAAATGTCATGTGCACTGAAAATGTAACTTTAAAAAATTGTTTTTAATATTAATATTATTGACATAAAAATTTCTTAAAACTAAATTGTTAAAAGTTTTTTTTAGATAACTTTCGTTTTAATTAACTATATTTCTAAACTGCATTAACTTAACGCTTCACCATAAATGATATTAATATTAAAAGCGAACCTTGTTAAAATTTTGTTAAAATTAAATCTTGTTAAAATCTTTCTTAACTTGTTAAAACTTTTTCTTAAAAATAAGCATGGAATGGTTGAAAGTATACTGAATATAGTTATAAAATAAAATCCTTGAGATCCTGTATTTTGTTTTTAATTTTCAATTTAATATGAAGTTTTTGAACGGTACTTCAAATAATGGTTTAAAATGATACTTTGTAATACTTTCCCTAAAATATAGTAAAATGTATATTAGTTTTTTTTAATTAAATTTAAACATTCTGTATAAGATGTCATAGAAAGAACTATAATTTTCAGTAAAAGAAAATAAATGTTATTAATCCTATTATCAGGGCAATTTTTTTAAAAAGACTTTTAATAAGTAACCGATAAGTCAACAATGTTATCAGGAATACCAATAATCCTAAAAGATACATACAAATAAACCATCAATGATCATTTGAAAGTGTATGTAAATAATAGCATTATATTTGGCACCGATTATTTTAACATGTTCCTTTTTAAGAGAAAAAATAATCAAAACTTTATAAAAGAAGTAAAAATTTTTGGTTAAATAATGGTAAAATTTTACTAGAAAATTTTTTTAATTTTATTTATTTGAATATTAGTTTAAATATCAGACTTTTATAAATACATTATTAACTATTAAAATTATTTCCTAAGAGAGAATTTTAATTGGGTGTTTCTTTCTAATATAGCTTTAAAGTCTCCCCACCAGAAAAGAAAAATAGAATATTCCTTTCATAAATATGATATAATAAATACAACACATAGTAAAATTTTTAAAAGTTTAATGGCAGAAATTCTGATAGCTCAGTTTCCAAATTAATCACCTTTGCCCAAGATGACAGCATTTATAAGTCTGGGCATTGAGTCGAATAAATATTGGAGAGCATGTATTACTAGAACTTCTCGTGCAGCTTTAACACAGTGCCATAGTTAACAATTAGATGTGACGGACATACAACACAAACAAAGTGCTTTATAATCATCTACCAGACATTTTCTGTTCATCAAAGATCTAGAGAACATGCAGGTCAGAGCAACAGCCAAACACTTGCTGAACAAATTATCGAAGCATACAATACAGTCAACAAGCAGTCATATATTTATTTTACTAAAATGTAGTGTTTCATAAGTTTTAAATAAAGGTTAGAGCCACGGACATTCATATAATAGAAATATAATATCACAGCTCAAAATACCATCAATGTGTACTAGCGGTGACCGGGATATAGACAATAACACCCAATACCATCAAGTCAAATGAATGGTCAGTGAAATGATGTTGAATTCACATTGGTAATGTATGTTTTCCATAATGTAATTTAACACAGACACGATTATTACCATGAAAAATTGGAAATAGAGTTCAAGACTTATCTGAAAACATCACATCATTCAGGCATCCAGGTTCATCATTGATCATTTCATCAAAAACCCTTCTGCATCTAATGGGAAGTGGAAGCCCTGATACCATGCTAATCCATGCTTCTGAAAACATTGACCAAATTTTTCATATACTGGCTTCCTTTAACAGCACCATTTCTTAACTCGAATTAATGATATGTTTGCACCATTTATTAAGGACATGCGGATAGTGTTGCTGTGTGAAAACTGAGAAATATCTTCATATAATCTCATTTCGGTTTTTCATCTTCCAATTTTACTTACACAAATATTGAAAACGGTTATATAACAAAAACATATACAAGTATTACATTTTCAGACGTTCTTTTATCCTTCTCCAAGACATTGACTTCTCTGAAAAACTAAAGAATAAGTTATTTGGTTTCTTTTCAAGCAACGTCTTTTCTATGTGAGTTCAATATTATAGTGTCTTCTAGACTGATGGTAATAATGGCTGATGAAATCCGACACAACATTCCGTATAAACGATATAAACTCTCAACCTCTATTGAACCCTGAAATATGCTGGTCAATATTTCTCCTTATTACACGAAGCACTACATTTTTTTCATCACGGAACAACGTTCTAATGCAATTCTTATAAGATAAATTTACTATAGTTTATTTATGTATGTTTTCGTTGTCGTTACCACTGCTTATATGAAATGAATATGTTGAAAAGCTAACATTTTCATATCAAAGCATCTTCTTCCTATCGTATAAATTTCAAGTACATAGCATACTATCTTTTTGGAGTAACAACTTTAACAACTATATTCAAATATATCATTAATATACAACATTATATCTCTTAAGTTTAATGTTTGAATGACCACTGTATATGATTGACTTTATTTAATAAATTTCAGCATGGAAATTATTATTGAGATTTTTTTTTTTTTTTTGAGTTTTCATATTAAAATAGCAATGAGTTTCGTCTTATATATTTAAGGCTTAAACTTGAAATACGTAAAATTTTTAATCATATTTTAAATTACGTAATAACATACATTTTTAAGTTAATTTATGAAATTATTTCTTAAATAATTACTGTCACTTATCCAACATTTTCAAAAAGAGTAGATAATTCATTTTACTTTGTAACTCAACGAATAACAAATTATAATTTCTTAAGAAGAGAAAATGTTTAATTTTATAATTTTCTGCAACAAATATTACTTCAAATTAGGCACTTTAATCTATTGATTAGACAGAGGATTATTATACATTAAGAGGATGATGAGTAATTATATACTCTCAAAATGAGATGTCAATTGAAATAAATCATTAAAATCAAAAACAATTAAATTTAAAAAATATATAGTACTTTTCAAGTAAAATACTGCTTTAAAATTCAAATATGTTTCTCCACTACTCTTCTTTTCGGTGTAAAATTTTAAAAAAGAGTTGAAAAGTTTATATCATTCATTCTCCTTATGACCATACCACTTCCCAAGAATAATTAAAACAATTCCATCTAAATATTGTTTCAAATGAAACCATAAGGATGTCCTCTAAATTTTGTGCATTTTTAACTTAGTACAAAATATTGAGTTTATTAATAAGAAAATGCATTCAACCTTCATTTTATTATAACAATTTGTTATAACAAATCTATTTGAGTAAAGGGATCAACACTTACTTGAGTACTCATTCAAGTCATCAATACAAAATGACATGGAAATAAAAGCACCAATCGACTCTCCAAACTGTGTCACTTAGATGACTTGTTAAGTACCACCAACATTAAGGAACTTGACCCTTGAATTAGATCTGTTCTCATCCGGCCGCAAGACACCATCAGAAAGACATTAAGCCCTGTGATTGCCTAACATGCACAGAACTTTACAATAAAGTGATCTTTGATTGGATTAAGAAAGTTAAAATGAGATCAATTTCTCGATACTTTGGACTTCCACATATAGTGAACAAGCCACTCTTAAATCTTAATTCAAAAGATATAATTTGTGAAAAAAGAGAATCCCCCAAAATCATCCTTCATGATAACACCTAAAAGAGAACAAATAAGAAATAATCCCGCAATAACAAGTTAAAATTTACGAGAAAATATGCTTATACAGTTTTTTTATTCATATATATGTATTTCAGCTTGAGAATGATATTGTACAACCACTACCTTTGTGTTTATAAAACTGAGTACATTTATTGATCTAAAATATGAATATATGTCATTGAAGAAAGTATTGATAGCATTAATGAAAGCAATTAGCACCATTCTGTCATTTTAATATGGTATACTTCCGTCCACTATATCTAGTGGTCAGGGTGCCTGACTACGGATAAGGGGGTCCTGAGTTCGAATCCAAGTTATCCAAGGGCATGCATGTATTTTATTTTTCTTTTTTGTATGAATGGTTTCCTACCCTATAAACGGGTACCTATGGCATGTGTGTACTAAGGAAATCGGATTCCACATCAAATAATGTTTCAGTTGGAAAAGTAAAGTAGCACACCCCATATTGCCAGCCAGAATAGCACTCAACAAAAAAATGTGATATATTTAAAAGGCAATTAAATATTTATGATTTATGTAATAATATCAGTGTATAAGGAAATTCTGTAAATAATGTAACTCGTTATAAAATAACAACAAATCAATTATTCATAGAAGCAATTAATATTGTCATTAGTGCTGCTTTTAGAAATTAAATAAGATATTAAATTTATGTGTTTTAACTCTAAACTACAGCTGAAGATTATGTTTGGATTATTTCAAAAATTAAAATTTTTTAGTTATGCAACCAATTCGTTTTTAATAAAAATTGTAGAAGAAAGCTGTAATAAGTAATTATTTTATTTGTTATTATCAGAACAGAACACATATACTTTGATGATTATGAAAAAAAATAAAATATTTGCATTAAATTTATTTAAATGAATTTTTTTTTACAATTTCTTCATTACAGTTTAACATTTTCGAAAACAATTAAAACACTGAAAATGCAGCGATTCATTCAAAACAATTACAACTAAAGTCTCCCAGCTGCGAAAAAATAATCATTCCAATTTAGAATGTCATTAAATGTATTTAAAAACATTAAGTGAATTCAATCTAACCTTAGAAAAATAATGAGTTCAATTCACACAATAGATTGAACGTAATTTATTTTTGAGATAGAATCAATCGTGTTCAAAGCAATGTGTAAGAGATTATTTTTTTAAGCATAATACTTTTCTCTCTGGAGAAAAACAACAAAAGCAACGTGAACAGAATTTTTCCGGGATAGGAAAAAAAAGCAATAAACATTTCCTCTTTTAATAATGAGTTTCCTGCAAAATCTGTAATGACACTTAAGTTATGAGCAGGTTCCAAATCGTTGCTACCTATCATTATTTAACTGGAACCGAAAAGATAGAATTAATGCATGCCGGGATAGGAAAAAATTAATTGAATTTTTGCTTGAAAATTATCTAATTTATGTTTCCGGAGCAAAAAAAAACAGATTTAGATAAAATGTCAATAAGAATTTTTTTTTCCACCATCCAAAGAATTATCTTAAAGTTCAGAGGTTACGCAATTATTTAGAAATTCAATTGGATGAAAGAATGATAGATATGATTTATAATACAATTTTAAATTACTATGTTTTATTCAATTTAAAAGAAGTTGTTTTTTCACATCAAAATATTATAAAGATTCAAAAGTTGCTTACAAGGTAAATTAATATTCGAAGGAAATCTTAATTAATAGTTTTCATTAATCATAATGATTAACTTACAAGTAATCAGTTTTTGCATAATTTAACCATAAAATAGAAAAGTAATAAATTATATTAAATGAACAAAGTCATAAACATATTTTTTCACAATATTAGATCAATTCATGCACTTTAATAAATGTAATTTCATTAATTTGAATGTAGTATAATATATATATAATCTATCTTTCTTTAATCTATGCATTTACACGTGATCACATTTACACGTGATACATTTACACATCATTTACACGTGATACCATTTAGGTCTAATGGAAAGTTTTGTCCGTTTTCAGAATAAAACAAACGAATAAATTTTTCATACCTTGAATAAATTTTATGGAATAACATAATTGCCATCATTATTAATGACTTCTTGCCAGCGTGATAGCAATTCGTATGTTCCATTTTTAAGCGATGTCTTATCTCTAGGGGTCAAAAATTGAACCAGTGCTTGCCTGATACCATCTTTCTTGAATTATTTGCCCTGGAAAAAATTTGTAAGGACAGAATCAAGTGATAATAGGAAGGTGCTAAGTCTGGGGAATATGAGGGATGTGACAGAATTTCCCAGCCTAACTCTGCGACATTTTGGCGAGCTCCCAAAGCAGCATTTCATGACATCAAGCTAGTATTGTCATGAAGTTGTTGATGTCCTTCCTATTGAACATCGCCAGCCTTTTTTCTTGGAGTACTGTGTTTAATAAGTACTCTGACAATAAGTACTCTTCTGAATTTAGCCTTTAGTTTTTTTCAACAACTCACAATGTATTGGTCCTCGAATATCCCAGCATATACACAACATTCTCTTGTTCAGTCTCAATTTCAGTTCATAGGACAAGAGGGCAGATTTTCCGGGTTCACAATATGGCCTTTCATTTAATGATATTTACATGGATTATTCACTATTCATCCCCAGTTATGATCCGGGTGAAGAATGCTTCGATTTTGTTGCGTGATATAAATGAAATATAATCACCATTTTGTTACATTTACTCTATATTAATCTATCATATAAAAAAAACATCAATAAAATTAAGAAACTTATGTACCTGAGTAAGTTTATGTAGGCAAAATGTAGATGTAATAAAATCATTTTCTAAAATAACCGCACTTTAAAAAATAATAATTCTAGCAAGAAATCTTAAAAAAATTTAAGTTTTTACAAAGTAAACTCTTGCCATTTTCATGTTGCCATTGATTGAAGTGAGAATAAGCACATAAATTATTATATGATTTGATTGAGACACCAATCAGTTGAGAGTAGGAATATCAGTCCTTATAAAAGCAGAGCCACCGCACATATCCATCAATCGTAACGTGTACAGTAGCGAAGGGAAATGAATGTCTAAAAAAATCTCGTTCGGTGTTGTTTTCTTTACGACTCCAAAGTGAGCTTATCAATTGCTGCATCAAGTCGCTTAGTAAATCAAGCGTTTGAGGATTGTGCTATGAATGGACATACGGCCAGGCATTGATTTAATAAATTCAAGTCGGAAGATTTGGCCCTCTGTAATGAATCAGTGGACGACCACATACCATGAATTACGAAATCCTTCATGCGATCATTGAGATGTATAGTAATTAAATGTGTGGCGAACTCGCCAGACAATTTAACATTCCCCATGAAACCGTTCAATTTCATCTGCACCGATTAGGTAAGACGTACAATCTGAGCAAGTACATTCCTCATACCCTGTTGGAATTCCATAAGCAACAACGAAGGAAAGCATGTTTATCATTGCTTTCTAACCACTGTAGCGAATCCATATTCAATCAAATGCAGGCTAGTGACGAATAGTGGATCCTGTATGACACTCCCAAGCGTGTAAAACATTAGTTGTTAACCTAGGATGCTGTTTCGCAAAATGCAAGACCACCTATGCACTCACGCAAGATAATGTTTCTTTTTTTTTTTGTGGACTAGTCGTCAAGTGATTTATTATGAGCTACTATCAATGGGCCAAATGGTCACTAACAGACCTATATTATCAGAAATTGAAACATATGCAACAGCCATTGAACAGATGGAACCAGCACTGGTTAATCTAAAAGTGTATTGTTCTTGGCCGATAATGCGAGGTCGGATGTCGCGCTAGTGACCAGAAATATCATACAGTGACTTGGTTGGGACACTTTGTGCCATCCATTACTCACTTGACTTTTCCCCACAGATTATCACATTTTCCATTCCCTAGACAAACATGCTCGTGGAAAGTCCTTCACCAATGAAGTAAACTTTCGCCAATCACTCACAGACTTCTTTTTGTCCAAAACACTCGAGTTTTACAACAAGGAGATTGCATAACTAGAGATGTTGGTAGAAGGTACTGGATTCCGATGGTCATTACTTCGAAAACTAACAATAGGCTACACTTTCTGTAAGTCATGTTCTTTTGGATCATTAAAAACAGTAAGAACTTACTTGTTTACTTTGTATATTAGATCAAGTTGATTGTTGGATATGATCTTTTGAATCTTTTGCCTGTATACAACAGTATTTGAGAGACAATAATTCTCGTAGCACAATTCAGAAGATCATTCAGGTTACTGTTAAACAAAAGAAATTGAGAAAACATTTTCCGCTCTGAAAGCTTTTGTGTTTCAATATCTATTAGAATGAATGGTAAAGATCTTTTAAACATCTATTTTTGCTAAAATAATAAGACAAACTGTCCATAAAAAAATCCTGTAAAATAAATAAATTATGGCTTGGCATAGAGCTTTTCCATATCTGTTTATTTTGAATGAGATATTTAAGATTTAATTATTCTATGAAATCTTAAAAAAGACAGAATATTATTTCCAAGTAATGGATAAGGGAAAATCAATTCAGACTAACACTCTTTCTTTTCAATTGCAAAACCAAGCCGAACCAATGAAATAAAATAATTAAGAGCAATGTTTTAACAATATAATTTAATCAAATTTACGAAAAATATGCATGGATTAGAAATAATGAAATTTGTATAAGAAAAAAGAAGATATTTTTGTTAGTCTGCTTATAATGAATTTATAAATATAACATTGTAATAAATATAGAAAACTCTGACTTGCAAATAGATTTCACAAAACATCTACATAAATTTCTTTATAAAACAGAGCAACTAATTAATCACGGCTTATTAAAAGAAAAATCATTTCTTTTGTTTCATTGTTTAATAACAAGAAAGTAATTACGTTTCTGATTCAAATTTGCCATTTTTAAAAGTTGTTACGTAGTTTTGAAACTAAAGTTAATAATTTTAAAATAGAATACACTTTCTATTATTTTTTATGTATTATAAATGAGTAATATATAATTTTAAATACATATATATTTCCTTTTCTGATGTGAAACAACTTAATCTACATATAATTAAATCATTTTTGTAAAATTTCACGCTCGCGCGTTTCGGAGAATAACTATAAATAAATTCCTCTGTGTTTTATAATGTTGCTGTTTAACTCTAAATTATCTCAAAACCTGAATAAAAAAAGGTAATTAATTTTTGTAATAAAGGTGTTCTACAAAAATGTTTTGTAAAATTTTCTCATTTCTTCTAAAATATGAATTTTTTTTGAAAAATTTTCTTTCTTATTCAACTGCCTAGAAACACAAATAACTATTTTTGTTGGATACTGCTGAAAATATTTGCTTATAATTTATGAATTTCTTAAAAAAAAATTTTGTCATGTATTTATTTATTTTTTTGAAAGAGAATGTTTCTAATATTAGAATAGATAGAACTTAAAATTTGATCTCTTAAATCTTTGGCCTTTTTAAAATGTCCATACAAAATTAAACAATTTTAAAACATTAATAAAATAAGAGAAATGTGAAAATAATACATTGGAAATAACAATGCGTGGTCGTAACTTATTATTATGATAATTACTCATATATTAAGCAGCAATCCAAAAAAAGAGACACAAAAAATTTGCTTAGGATTTTTAAAGTAATCTAAAGTATATGAAGAAAAACTTCAGCAATTTTAGTATTTCGATTCTGCATTACTTAGGGATATTTTTACTATAATGTATATCTTACACATGATCATACTGCAATGAATTAACATAACAGTAGAACTATTTTCAATGAACACAGATAAATTATTCATGAGTATTTTGTAAATTCTGTGTTATTATTCAACTAATAAAGCCTCCAATTCTTAGTCGCTGAGTTTACTGCAATAAATCGTCTGAATATGTAATAAAGATGATTTAAAACACGAAGATCAAAAGACCATACTCAGAACTACTTTTGCTATTTTCGACTATAATTATGTTTTCTATTATTCGAGTTGGATGCTATCTGGAATCGTCATAAAGAAAATCAACAACTAAGGCCCAAAGTGTGAAAAGACATTTTGGTTCTTTATTTACATTTCGGGACTCTGTAAGTGTTTAAAGTTAACTCTCCAAATAATATTCAGATCCGAATTTCTTCATGTGACTTCTCACCTAATCAATCCTCCTTTTCCGTACTATGGACAAAAGGGGAGAATTTGTTTTTCGGGATTGCGTGGGTGTCTTTCATAAAAAGAAATATGGTTTTTATTTTTTCTCGTTAATGGAATACATTAACCATAGTGATGAATGTATAGAGAGTTAGGTTAATTGAATCAAATTGTGTTGCATAAAATCTAAATATTTAATAGCACCACTTATTTGGGGGTATAGTGTTTTGGGTTCGAAAGAATATTTAGCATTGGCCTATACATCTGTATGTCATCATGATGTATTCTGTTTTGGTTTGTTCGGCTTAATAATCTTCATCCTGTCTTTAATATTACTAGTGTTATTACTGTACAGTGCCAGAAGTATATATATGATGTTGTATTAATATGCAGGTAACTTGACTACTATTAATATCTACTTAGACTACTGACTGTAACTATTACTACTGACGACTATATATTGTGGTCGGTATCTAACATGCCTCAGGGGATTGAAACTATAGCCTTAAAATAAATTTGCAACAAAATTTGCTACACCCCTTTGTATCTGACCAGATTTTAGATCTTCAAAAAGCAATTGATTCCGGCAAGTCACAAAGATGTGATATTTTAAAATAACTGTGACCAGCTGTGTTTTACATAGATGACAATAAATTAAAAAGCAGCAGATAAATTTTTATAATCTAAACATATTATTTCTAGTATCTAGTCTTGGAAACATATTTGTTTTAATTTTCTTATTCCATCACATTTAAATTATAAATATTTTACATCCGTTACAGTATTTGTACAAATTCTTTTAGGTCATATTCTTTCCTCTTTTTAACGTGTGTACTTTTTCTAATGAAACACAAGGATTTTTAAATATTGAGATAAACTATAATAATTGAAACACTTTCAAAATTGGATTCATTCCTCAATGAAACAATACACAAATCAAATTTTTTAACTTATTTTTTCCTCAAAAATATATCAAGCCTATATTTAATTACATATGAAACATCTAATTATTCTCCATGAAAGTAAACAAACTTGTTTCTAAATGATTACATTGAAGTTTCAAGTGTCGAAATATCATGTATTTATTCTTCTTAATTCCTGTTCATTTGGATAATAGTGCTATACATAATCAAAAATATATTCCTTAGTAGAAACATATCAATATAGTGATTCATATAAAACTTCTATTTAATTAGACATAAAATATTTTTATAATATATATAATAAATACTTAATTCTATATAAATATCAAGACATTTTATATAACTGTATATGAAAATCAGAGCCTTGAATACTTTTATCTGTGATGATTAAAATACTCAGCTAAAAATATTTTTCATTTTCCGGTTCACTTTAAAAATAACTTATAAATTTTTCATAGTTTAACACATTACTAACTATACTTACTTTTTCGAAAGTGGTAAAAAAATCACTCTTCTTAAGAGTTAGTTCAACATAAATACTGCTGCTAAAACTCCAATTTTTTTTTTTTTTTTTTTTTTTTTTTTTTTTCTTCTTCTTCAAAATTATAACAAGAATTAACAAAGAAAAATTAAAAACAATTATGCATTCATAATTTATTAAAAATCAGCATCAATTTTTACTTTGTATTTTTTTCAACTGAATAAAAAAATCCTTATCAACACACGTACAACACTAATGGGTTGTTTCTTTTTAGTGACTGTTTATCTGATCGGGGGGGGGGGGAGAATGTTGCTATTAAGAAAAACCCTGAGTTTTTTTTTCTATTTATATTCATGAGTATTTCAAAAAAACATTCTGTTTAATTGATGAGTAAAATGTCATAAAGATCTTAATGGTCGTTTTATCAAAAATTCAAAGTAAAAGACAATGATGCGTAATTTTAAATTAAATTCGATCGATTGAATGTAAATTATACATTTTTCCGTAAGATTTATTATTATTATTATAAAATTTGTTGGATAAGATGTATTGTTAATATCTTTAGATTCAAAAACTTAAAACCAGTTCTATTTGTCTAAAAGCATGCCATTTCAAACTGAATTTTCTACATTCCTTTTTAATAATGTAGTTAAAAGAAAACATGTAATGAATAAAATGTTAAAGATTCATGAATTAAACTGTCTATTATAATAAATAATTTATACTACTTATATTTAACAATTCATCCCTATTCGGATTTTTTTATCTTTGTTCAGTAGTTCAGGTTTAATTTTTATTAAAATCAAACTCAAACTGATAAGTCTTTTATCAAATGCTGTAGCTCCAAAACAAATAAGGTAACGAATTCATATTGGGTTATATCGTATATTAATTCATCATTCTCAAATTAATAATTACTCGAATTTGAAATGAACTGAATATTATTGAGTACCTTATTAATGCAAAATTATTATGTCGCTATTATGCAGTTCTGATTCAAGTTATAATGCATAATAAAATGCATAAAATGATTAAATTATTTTCTTCTTTTTGGAAAATATTAAAATATTTTAAAATTAATATATTATAAAATGATAAATCTCTTGTATGTACTTATCTTACTATATCGTTTTTAAATCTGTTTGACAAAAGTAACTTTTTGTAGTCTGTTGACACAGTAACTAGTTTTAAAGAAAATATTACAAACGCTAAAATCATTACCCTAGGCAAATCAATTTAAATAGAATATTGTAATTAATAATAGGTTAATTTAAGGAAACATTTTACTTAATATATTTTATAGTGCATAATATATTTCAGAAAAAAATACATTTATTTGATGGATCGCACTATAATAAAATTTTCAAAAAATTAAAAGTAATGTATTAGATATTTCATTACACAATTTCCAAAAAGCTATAAATAATTTATTAGATGTTTCATTACACTTATATAAATATTGAAATTAATATATTTCATTATACTTAATTAAAGATGGTATTTAACAACATTTAGGAACTGATATAATATGATGTACACTTCAACAAAAGTAATAAGCATTAAATTTAATAACATCAACACAGTTTGTCTAAAAATCTCTTCATCCCTTACTTTATTCAAACAAAATGTCAGAAATTGATAAATAAATAATAGTGTTCATGTTTCTTTAAATAAGTACATTATACAAAGAATATCATTTCCAGCGAAACAATGTTTTTAAATGGACACGCCTATATTCTCTGAAATCTAATCACATGCTTAAAAAACTGATGAATTAGCAGTAACAGCAAGCTCCTACGAATTATCGAGGATTGATTACACAGTGATAAATTGCTTTCACAAATTTAAATATGTGCTTTTTCAATGACAGTGATAAATTACTCGCAGAAGATTAGAAATGAAATATATTATTTTTCTTAATTATATTACATATAAAACTGCGAATTATTTTTATTTTTCTAGAGAAAATGAAATTTTTAAACTTAAAAACGAATTTTAGAAACTTCCTTACGAATTTAATTATACACACTTTAGCAATATAGAAGGTTTTAAAAAAAATACTAACAAGAAAACTTAATCGATTTTTCAACTCAAATAACTTTCATCCAACTTTTCTATAAGAAACATTTTTGATTTTCTTTAGAAAAAACAATTTTTGATGTCGAAAATTTGTAAAAAGATTTTTCTATTATTTTGTAGATTGACAAAAATTCGTTTTATTCGTTATTAAAGTTTGGTTTTATTCTAATTTTATTTGTTTACTTAATAATTAAGCACTTTTATTAAGTTTTTATCACGGAAAAAGATAACAAAATTTAATCATTTAGTGTCTAAATTACTTATAATAAGAAATAAAGTTTATCATAAAATCATAACTCTGAAACATTACCAATATTGTAAAAGTAATAAAATTAATTTATTAATTTTATGAATGAAAATACGAAATTTTGAATGAAATATTACCAATATTGTAAAAGTAATAAAATTAATTTATTAATTTTATGAATGAAAATTTGTATCATGCGGCAAGAAATCGTTACATTTTAAGGGAATAAAAATTTATATAATTCTAAATCATTTACAGTTCATAAAATAAATAATTTAGAATGGTTCAGAATATATAAAATTCGAAGTCTCCTGAAATCAAAAATTATTATTCACTTATATAAACCCCAAGCAAAAAGATGATAATTAACAATGTGATATACTTTTAATTGTAGCAGTTTTATATAGTATTTGTCCATGTAAGTTGATTTGTTTATTCAATCAATGATTCAAAAATATTTGTGAGTCCCAAAAAGGTGCCATTTATCCATTTGATCTTCAGATTTTAACCAGTCTACCAGTAACTCATGAATAAAGGTCATTGAGCAAATGATACCACGAGATCTTTGCTACAGACGGGCAGTCTTAAAATGTTTATTTCAATGTCATATAAAATCAAGATTGTCTGGCTCTCAAATCTGCATATTCAGCTCTTTTTAAATGATTGAAGCTGCAGTTTATTAATATGCACATTGATGAGATTTATTCATCACATTTTCAAATTTCATACCTATATCGAAATGTTTTGGATATATATAAATAATGTTTATTTTTGTTTTTTTTCAATGCTTATTTATATATGTATGTATGCACATCCAATAATCGCTGGATAAATAACTCTATGTATCGAATTTCCTTTCTAATGAAACAGACTGACTTCTGATGGTCATCCTTGTCTTGAATTATATTAAAAAGAAAACAGAATGAGTTAAAATTTCAACGCATTGCAAACTTGTTACCAAAATTAGAGACATTTACTAACTTTAAGTCAAATTAAAATTTTCTTAAAAAATAAATTATCAACAATCCTACAGGAAAAAATACAGCAATTGATTTAATTTAATAAATTTCGGAAATAAAAATTTCGTCTTAAGTAAACTTAACAAAAATAATTTAAAATGAAGAAAAATATTTTGCATAACACAATTGTTGAAAATTATTTCTTTTTTTTATAGAATCATTTTATAAAAGTATTTTATAGACGATTCTTCAATTAATAATTCTCATCAAGTCTTTTTTATGGGAGCATTTTCTCATAGAGGCATCCCGTTACATTTAGTTACATTAAATTTCCTATATTTGAGTTAAATTTGATTATTTTAACATTTTTAATCGAACCCCACCTGAAATATTTTCTGACATTAGTAGATGATATTATAGACATAATGGACATTTCTTGTTGATAAATCCTGCTATAGAGATATACTTGTATAAACACGTGTATTAAAAGTTGTTTAAATAATTTAGTAACAAAACAGCTGACTCTAAAAATGAGCTCTTTATTATTTTTACATACATGTATTTTACACTGTTCAGCAATAATTATCATCGTATCTGAGGCTTTACAATAAAAACAAGGGAATCTTTCAAAAATCTACATAGAAAACTATTTTAAGTAAAAAATAGGGAGAATTCATTTCTCTTTTAAAGTAAAGGAAAGTTAAATAAATATTCAATTAATATATGATAGTTCCCCAAGTTTCAAATAAGGCATAAAAATAAAACAAAATAAGCATCGATCCATTGTTCCTAATTACCTTTTTTATTTTTCTAATATCATCATCTATTAACTTATCTTTTATTTTTATTTATAAGAAGCGATTAATTCCTTTAAAAATGAGAAATGTTTCGTAATTTATTGTTTATATATTTTCTTACTCAAAATTTTCGAATAATTTTTTTTTTTTTGTAACTCTAATTTTTTGGTTGTTGTTGTTACTGATGACACTTGGCAACGCCAAGCCCACCCGTCAAGAGACGAATGAAGTCAGAGAGAGGGCGTCTTCCGTTTTTGATCAGATAACCCTCATACGAAGGTGGAAGTACGACTTTTGGCTCATAGATGGCAGCACCATCTGAATCTTCCAATTTAGAGATTGAAACCAGTGAAAACTCATAGCCTGCCTTCAACTACCCCCAGAGGTACGTGCCCCAGTCGCCATTAGTGAACACGATGGTCTTCGGCTTAGCCGGGATTCGAACTCACCACCTTTTGGTATCGAGAGCGACGCCCTAACCAATCAGGCCACCGTGGCCTCTAATTTTTTTTCCAAACATATGTCACTTTCGTTTTCCATTGATTGATTTTACATTATACAGAAAAACCACTCTTCATATAACTTGGTTGAAAAGTTGAAAGGCAACTGGATATCAAAAGTTAAACTTTTCATCCAAAAATAATACCTTGTGCATTCATACAAATAACATGTACTAATAATTAATAAAATAATTTAACTTAATATTTCTTCATTGTTATAGGTATTTGAAAATCAAAAATGTCATCTCTCTCTCTCCATCAGCATCTTTATTTATACATAATTTAAAAGGCGATAATTGTCTTCAAATTATTTTAAGTGTATCTCCAACAGTCCTCATTAGCTCAATATGCATTCGTTGTAAATGCAAATTTCTATTAATAAACTTTCCAGAAATCAATTGACTGAATATTGTATGTTATTTGTGTTAATATACGATGATTTTCTTATTATTTTTTCACTATGCCATCATTTAGGGATTGTTTTAACAATATAGAGACAAAATTATGTTTCTTGCAAGCAAAAGAAGCAATAAAAATCTTTTGTAAGAGCTGCACTAACTTAACCACTAACTAGTTCATATATATATATATAATTAAGAGTGATACTCACGACTAATATGTAAGTAATAAAAAATATTATGAAAATACAAAATCTCCCATTAAATTTTATTAAATTTAGATGAAGATAGTCATACTAAAACACTTTATAATAAAAGTAGTATGATATCATAATACTCAATCGTTAATGTGTTATGAAGATTTGAGAAGAAAACGCAATCTTAGATTTTACTCTCGTTACAAAGCTATTACGCAAAATTTCAGTACATTGCTTCTGTTGAGACAAAGAAATTTTTCCACACTACAGTCATGCTTTTTTCATGTACAATAAGCATAGATGTACAAATGTAAATAATCTTACCACGAAAAATATTAGTTTGGGGAAAAAGAAATCCATTATTTTTACGTGAACTTTTTGTAACTTCTTTCAGATTTGCTTTGTAAAAAGGTTTAAAACAGTTTTCATGTAGATTTTTAAGTCTTGTGCGAAGCTACGACTGCTGACATGCTGTCAAGTTTGATAATTTTTGATATTTTATAGACATTCTCGACGATGTTGTATCCATGCGAGGTGCATCTTTAGCGTCCAAATACCCAAACGGAATCGACGAAACCAAAATTGTGCGTAACTGGTTGTTACAGTCATATATAGGAAGATAAACACCTTTCACAATTTTAGCCACCTGGCTATCTTTTTCGCCGTTACAAGAGAAAAACGAAAATGTATCAAATTTTCTGTTTGTTGTCTTCCATTTTTAAAACCTTGTACTCGTTACTGAATTAATCAAACAAAAAACTGCATGAGGATATTTTAGTGTCAAATGTCACCTTTCCAACGAGCATAAATCTGAAATTGTTTGATAGATACCTCACGAGATATCGATCACTACAGATGACTACCGAAAAAATAATGGATAACTTTTTCCCCAACCTAATATCCATACTATCTTCCTTCAATGGCTAAGCTGTTTTAAATGATAAAAATAAAATCTTTAATTCTAAATATGTTATAAAGAGCTCAAATATTGAAAATATTCTTATTTATGTGATGACGCATAACTTGATGTTTAAAAATAGGTAATTTTATCTTAATCTTTCAGAAATTGAATTTCTCTTGTAAATGTTATATTAATATATAATACATTAAATAGTATTTACATATGTAATTGAGAAATGATAATCTTCTTTGAACATTTCAACTGTTGTCTCCATATAAGAAGGAAGTATAAAAAAGGAATTATAACATTTTATATGATGAAACTGCAAAATTATGATCACTATCTCAGGCCAAAAGAATGAATATGATATTGAAATGCACACAGTTTGTACACACTTTAGTTGACTTTAACATAATAAAACATGCTTATTCAAAAAGTCAACGGAATATTATGATTTCAACCCTCACAAGCAAAGCATTGAATTCAAAGGGGATCGAAAAAAAAGGCTCTCAGAATAAATAAATAAATCCAGCGATTATTGGATGTATATTCTTTTCCTTTTTCTCCCCACATCCCCCGAGACGAGAACGGGGGAAGTGGGAGAGCTAGAAACTTTAACCGGTGGAGCGAACCACAGTAGAAGCCCTCATGCAATATACAGTACGCAGCTGTGTACCGCAAAAAGAACCACAATCTCCTTTTCTTTTTTGCTCCATTGTGTTCAGTTTTTGAAATATTCCATTGAATCATATTGCTTACACATGCATCGCTTTTAATTCTTTAAGGAAAATAAATCCTTAATGGATGAAATTTTTAATACGTTATTAAAATTTTATATTTTAACCTTTTTTGTTTTAACTTTTAATTTTAAACTCTTATGGGAATAAATATTTGAACTTAAAAATACCAATTTTTTACATTTAAAATATTAAAATATACTCCCGTGTTTATAAATATTTACGTCATATATATATTGGAATAGCAGTAGAATTACATTTTTTCAAAAATGCAAAAAAATAACTCATTTTACTTAAGAAATTCGAAACTAGAGGATTTTCTAAATTATAAAAAACTATATTAACTATACTTTGATAAAATTGTTTTAAAATGCGATAAATAAGGAAAATAATATATATCTATTAGTTTGGGGAAAAATAAATCCATTATTTTTACGTGAACTTTATGTAACTTCTTTTGGATTCCCTTTGTAAAAAGGTTTTAGACAGCTTTCATGTAGATTTTTAGGCCTTGCGAATAATGACTGCTGACATGCGGTTAACTTCGATCATTTTTGATATTTTATAGACATTCTCCACGATGTTGTATTCATGCGAGGTGCATCTTTAGCATCAAAAATACCCGAACGGAATCGACGAAACAAAAATTGTACGTAACTGGTTGTTACAGTCTTATATAGGACGATAAACACCTTTCAAAATTTTAGTCACCTGGTTAACATTTTCGCCATTATATCTTTTTCGCCGTTACAAGAGAAAAACGAAAATGTATCGAATTTTCTGTTCGTTGTCTTCCATTTTTAAAACCTTGTACTCGTAACTGAATTAATCAAATAAGAAACCGCAAGAAGATATTTTAGTGTCAAATGTCACCTTTCCAACGAGCATAAATCTGAAATTGTTTGATAGATACCTCACGAGATATCGATCACTACAGACGTCTACCAAAAAAATAATGGATTACTTTTTCCCCAATCTAATATATATATGTCTATCTATTTATCTATCTATCTATATATATATATATATATATATATATATATATATATAAATATATTATTATTATTATTATTATTATTATTATTATTATTATTATTAAGTGTGATATTTGAAATTGATATATAGGTAATAAAAAAGTAGGATGTGTATAAAAAATAGAGTTCTTCAAAATTTTCCGTATTGTTAGTACGAAACTTCAAAAAATAATCATAAATTTATTTTGTTGTATACAATAAAGATCCAATTGCGATTTACCCAAAAGTTTTTCTATCAAAACAATAGCTTTAAAATATGTAATATATAAGCATAAGAATAGAGCATAAGAAAAATATAACATTCTTTATATGAATTCTCGATCTAACTAGCGTTTAATTTAAATTATTAATTAGAAGTGAAGTTAAAGAAGTGATAGTTGTCTTTTCATTTATTTTAAATGTGGAAAAAAACTTTACATTAACGAAAGATTTATTTAAGATCTAAAAGTTTCAGAGCAAGTAAAATACAAACGAGCAATAACTGCGAAGAATACATTGCTGCTTTAAAATATTATTCTTTAAGAATAAAATCTATCCAATATATCAATTGAAAAGACCCAAGAGAGCTATCATAAAAGATCTACAAAAATTTTCAGCCATAACAATTTCATCTAAAGATATATGTCGGATAAAAATAAAACGAAATGACTGGAACTTTTCAAGGTTTAAGAAAAACATAGTTTTATTTTATGTCCCAAAACTTGCTTTGTGTCGCTCAAATTACTTTTCACCAAATAAATCACTTCTATTTTCGTTTTTTCATGACAGTTTCGTAATAAAAAGAAGAAATACTTTTTTCAATTTTTTTCAGATATAAATTGATCCAAAATTAATTACACTTAAAAAATTTTATAACATAAATATTAGACCAAAATATATATATATATTATTCTCACTATAATATTAAGAACAATTATATTAGTGGCAATAAAGTTAATATTATTATCATTGCAATTATATGTCTTTGTGTGTAGCACATGAAATTAAAATTATAAAATAAATGAGTCAAAAATTTCAATAGACAAAGTTTGATTAATAAATTCCATAGTAAAAAAAATCGTAAAACATGGTAAAAACGTAATTCCCAATCTACTAGAAAAGTATCATGTATGAAAATATTTTGTATAATTATTCATTACAGAAATATATATTAAACTCTGAAAATAAAGTACCTTACATTCAATTCATTACATTCAGACACAATTTTTTAAAGTGATAGATGAATGATCAGATCTCTGATCTTCAATTCAACTGTTCGTGGCTTCGATTCCCATGCAGGGTATGTATGATTACAGAGTTTGGAATTCACTTTAAACCTTAGATCTCAATAGACTCAGACGCAGTGGGTGAAAAAAAAAACCATAAAGCGACAAATCCAAATACACACGTGTCAAACATTCAAAATATTCAATCCTAACTATACTCAAAAGATATTTGCACATAGAAAAATAGATTATATACCCATGCTATATTATTTTCTCGAATTAAAAAGTTTAACCATCTAATGATACATTTGATTTGCAAAATTAAATGAATAGTATTATATGCAAGTTGCTATGAAACATAAGCAAATTTTTAGCTTTAAATTTTTAATATATTACCACGAGTAAAAACTGAACAATTTCAACATGATATATGATTCAAATTAATGAATAAAAGACCATTCTCATACATGCTTAACACTAAAACTAGCGAAAGGGGTCATTTGACTCATTTTCCCATTAATTTTGCCGAATAAAAAAAATCCCCGGTATGTTTAGTGTTAAAAATGACTATTTATAGAAGTTAAATAAACAAATTTATTTTACTTAATCATGAACTATAAAAAAAATTTCGGTTGAATTGCGGTTTAGGTCTCCTTTTTCGCAAACTCGCGAATTTGAAGCGTTTTTTCGCGCTTGCTCGTTAGTTACTCTTTTGTTTAAGCCTTTTCATTGGTCGCTAACTAAGTTTCATTTTCAAATAGCAGTAGAATTTTCGCCATGGCGTCGGTGATTTTGTAAACGCGCCAAGCAGGGAACCTAAAGAACATTTTCACCAAATTTTTATAATTCCTGATTAAGTAAGATAAAGTAATTTAACATTTCTTTTCATCATTGTTTATTATTTTCAGCATTGTTTATTATTTTAATGCATCATTAATATAATTATGGTACATTAAACAATATTTAATTGCAGCTTTTTTATATAAATATACAATAATTATTTTAGGCAATAGAATTTAGAAAATTCTTTAAGCTTTTAAAATCAAAAACGAAACACCTATTCATTCTGCTTTTCTCTTTTTAAAAATAAAAATTATTTTTCTATAATTAAAATTTTAATCAATGAAGAGAGAGAGTATGCACAAAATACACATGATTTCAGGAATTATCAAATGTGTGTGTGTATCCTTTAATTCTCGTATAAGTTATTTAAACTTAATTTGATTTTCAACTTTCACTTTCTTTTAGTACAATTTTGAGTAAAAAACTGCCCTAAAACATTACAGATGACTCTTAACTATCTATATGCTGACCACTTGAAAAAACAATTATCTTTTCAATAAATGAGTGAACTTCTATTATTTAACTCAGAAATAATCTTTCAATACTGGAAGTTCATTAAGCAAAATATAACATTATAGATTTGATTGCTGTATCATCGAAAAAGTACACACCATATGTCTTATGAGATTAAGCTAGCAAGTACACACGCACTGCTCCTGATGAGGGGAATGGTTATCTCAAATGTTAACTAAGGGATTAACATAAATTATGATAAAGCCGCCTACCCTGTCTAGTGGTCAGCGTGCCTGATTGCCGATAGGGAGTTCCTGGGTTCGAATCCCAGTTCAGGCATGGTTGTACTTTCTCTCTCTCTTGTCTTTGTCCTCTCTTTGTAGGAATGGAGTGGGAATGGTTGCCTACCCTATAAACGGGTACATATGGCGTATGTGTTTAATCATAAAGAAAAAAGTCATCTCCAGTTAACTTCTTCAATGTAAACTACAAGCATAGAGCTCCAAAAATGTCCGTCATAACCTAACCTAACCTAAATTTATGATAAGTCTGGATTCTTTGGAGAGAAATATTTCTTCATTGTCTAACGGAAATGCCTATTACCACATAGTAGATAACCAATTATGTTTTACTAGTTCCAAAGCTTTTACCCTATGCAACATTTTACTTTCCAAGATTGCATTTTCATGGATAATGGAACATTTTTCATGTCTCAAAAGGGAAAAATCCCTAAGTGAATCCCGATAGAAAAATGCAGTATAAATATCCCTTTTCTTAACAATGATTAGATTTGAACTTAGAAACTTCTTCACAAATAAACGTGGTAACTAAAAATGTATACTGGATTGCTATGTTTTTTAAGTTCATCTATTGTTGAGATTGCTTCAATGTTTTTAAGATTTCTTTCTTCGTATCACTAAAATTAAGTTTCAGTATCCATTTGAAATCCATCCTGAATGTCCTTTGAAATTGATTTCACAAAGAATCTTATGGCAGTCATAAGCTATTAGATTTCACACAAAGTAATCTAAAATATCATCACCATACCATCAAAACATCTAAAGTCAATGATACTCAATAAAGTTTATGGTATGCAATAATTAATCTCTGTTTAAATCTACAGAGGATGTAGCACAACTGTACAATTATAAATCTTATATCTTTATCAACAGAACATTTTATTTGAGATGATTTCAAAAAATCCCTATCATCTCCATTTGTTGGTTAATGCATTTGAGTATTCTAACAACTGTGAAACGATTCAAAACTAAGCCTAATCCTTTATAAGATTGTAATCTTTACTTTCATCTCCACTGATTCTTTTCTGCAAACTCCTTTATCACATCTAAAGCTTTTTTTCTTTTTTATCCTCTTCACTGGCGCTCCGGGGTACATTCTGCGGAATGTGAGAAAATTTTCCGGATCAGCGAATGACGGTTCCAGGGAAAAACTCTCGGGAGAACAACAAGGAGCGAATTTTTCCTGTTTTTTATTTTTTATTTTTCCCTCTTCTTCTGCAGACAAGAAATTGCGGTCGGTGCATCGTAGCACTTGCTTGTGCCATCTACTACTCTTATTTGTTGTTGGCGAAAACTCGGTGCGGAGTTACTGTTTGGATCTGTAGAAATAAACAACCACTCCGTCAATAACTATTGAGGGAACTAAAGGAATTTTTTCTTGTCATTGTCAAGCTCCACTCAAGCAATTGGAATAAGAATGAATTATTGAAGCAGAATTTAACTTATGAATAATATTCACTATTTTATTCATGTTTTAAGAAATAATTGGACCAATAAAGTTATTTTTAAAGCTAAACTACGCATTTCTAAATTTGGAGAATCGAAAAAATGATTTTTTTTTTTTTGTTTGAAAATTTTGAACTTTAATTTCATTGTTATTTTGACTAGAAATTTAAAGAAAAATAATTTCGATAAAATTCAAGACATTAGTAGCTAAAAATATTAGTTTGGGGAAAAAGTTATCCATTATTTTTTCAGTAGATGTCTGTAGTGATCGATATCTCGTGAGGTATCTATCAAACAATTTCAGATTTATGCTCGTTGGAAAGATGACATTTGACACTAAAATATCCTCTTGCGGTTTCTTGTTTGATTAATTCAGTTACGAGTACAAGGTTTTAAAAATGGAAGACAACAAACAGAAAATTCGATACATTTTCGTTTTTCTCTTGTAACGGTGAAAAAGATAGCCGGGTGGCTAAAATTCTGAAAAGTGTTTATCGTCCTATATAAGACTGTAACTACAAGTTACGTACAATTTTTGTTTCGTCGATTCCGTTCGGGTATTTTTGATGTTAGAGATGCACCTCGCATGTGGATACAGCATCGTCGAAAATGTCTATAAAATATTAAAAATGATCGAAGTTAACCGCATGTCAGCAGTCATAATGCGCAAGACCTAAAAATTTACATGAAAGCTGTTTTAGACCTTTTTACAAAGTGAATCCAAAAGAAGTTACATAAAGTTCACGTAAAAATAATGGATTTCTTTTTCCTCAAACTAATGTAATTCATTATATGTTATTAACATAAAACTCGTCAATCATTAAATTAATATTTAATCGGGTTTAGAGGAATTTGTGGTTGTATTCTAGAATGGG
>JAPDSC010019694.1:0-23661 GCA_026290005.1 Latrodectus geometricus | reverse complement strand
AATTAAATTAATTAATATTTAATCTAGTTTACAGGAATTTGTGGTTATATTCTAGAATGGTCTGTATTTAAATTGGAATTTTAAGATTATACTTCTTTAATCGGTTGCCATAATAACGATTAATGACAAATTAATTAATATTTAATCTTGTTTACAGAAATTTTTAGTTGTAATTTTTAGGTTTCTATAACATTTTCAAATCGCCTTTTTATAAAATCAGATATTTTTATAAAATCAGAGAGTTTTCTAACTGAAGGAATAAAAAAAGAGGGTCCCGAAAAATTCATCATTTCTGCACTAATATACAGATTTTTGGCATCTTAAATATTTGAAAATAAAAATTTGTATGCCCCGTTTTCCTTTAAATTATAGTTTTATTTGTCGTTAATTATCGATTTAAGCTTTTGAGTAATTTCTGTAAAATCTAATTTTTAGTTGAATATATTTCCAAATTATTTAATTCACTTTCGATTATTTGAACTACTTATTAACTTATATATTAAATTGATTTCTGAGTATTTACAAGCACTCCCAGATAATTTTTTCATTCTTCGAGTTCGATTCCTTTTATTGTGAAGCAATGAGAGATGGATATTGCTTTTCTGCCTTCTGCGTACACATTGTCGTGGGTTGTATATTTTCCTGGTTTCCTCCCTCGCAACAAGTGAATACGACCCATCATTTATGAAAAGACTCCTGAAAAGAAGTTTCTGCAATGAATATTAAAATTATTTGCAACAGCTTAAAGACCGTTAAGAAGTTCACAGCGAGATATCAAATAATTACATACTTTTAAAAGTTTACATTTTTATAGTTTTTATTTCACAAAAGTGTTTGATATATTTTCTTCATCAAATTTTTAATAAAAACAAGTTTAGATATATTTAATAATAAACATTTACCATAGTTTAAACAAAAACATATTTTCTTGATTGTGTCTGCTTAGCATTGAATTTAATGAAGTTTAGAATTCTGAAATAATTTGAGTTTAACTATTTTAATAATCCAATTTTTATCTGTTCAGAAAAAAAGTTTCATAAACTCTTCAAGAAATAAAGGTATAAATGCCTTCCTACCAGAACTAACCGCGTTAATCGTATAGTTTAAACACTATTAATATCTTACTGTCGAAAAGAGAGTTTAAAAGAAAAATCCCATTTAAAAATCTTTTTCATGAGTCATTTAGATTTTATCTAAGGAATACATCTTGTATCAAGACAAAAGTAAAAAAAAATTGGATTAAGATTTTCCTTTTTTAAAAAAAAGAAAAACTGATCCATTTAAGATGCTTTTTTCTAACATCAAGAAAAATGTTCCTTAAAAAATTGATCGTTAAGCTTTCGGTGTACACTGAATGGATAAAAAAATGTCCTGCTCCTAACAGACCAAAAAAGTGCTTTTTTTAGCAGATTTTTTCTGCAGTCGTTGATAACGTTTCCTACTTTACTGTTTATTACTATTTCATATAAAGAGGGAAAAGTAAAGTTTAAAGTTGATGCTGCTTTTTTTTTGTATAAAGATGACTTATCTCAGAGACATTTTTTATTATTAATGCAGCATATGCTTCATCTTTCATATCATTTTATCATAATATAAAGAATGCGAAGTCAACATTTCTTTTAAGTGATGCCATTCTTTCTGTACGTCAACTGAATTAATTGTTATTTTATTTAAATTTTCATCACAGTTGAGTATCAAAAAAGTTCTTACTTTGGGAATTACTAGGAGTGGATTATACTTATCTTTTTTTTTATTTATTTATACAGATTTTAAAATACCATTACGAAAATATACAAAAGAAATGAATTTAAGTTGTTATTACATAAACTTCTGCGATAATTAAATAATTTCGAAATTCTTTATGTAATTTTATTCCGAAGTTAAATTATTTTAACACATTTTTAATAATTAACAGCTCTTTAAACTCTTTTCTTTCTTGGTCAGCTCATAATTTATTGCTTTAATAATTTCTCTTATAAATGTCTTAATTCTGACACAACCCATTTTTTTTTAAATAAATATCGTTACTATGTTAAAATTTATTTTTTTCATATGCAATTTTTAATTTTACATTTTTTAACTTCATTGACAAATATGATAAACATAGCAGTTTTCGAAAATTTTAAATATAGTTAACATTTCAACACGAAATGTGTTGTGGAATATTTTCTGGATACATATAAGTTGAAAATGCAATTCTAAACATATAAAATCAATAGATCTTATGCGTAATCCTCTACGACACAAAGTGTGTCAGAACCCAAATTTGAATTTTCCATGTAAATTAGGCATATAAGCAAAATAAAAAAAAATAAGCACATATAATCATTCGAGAATTTTCTACTCTAACCTCTGATTGTAAAATAAAGGTTTTTTTTAAAATTAATATAAATTTAATTACTGAACTTCAATGCAATTGTATACACTTTAATTGTGTTCATTTCAATTTTGCTGATTTACTTTACTTTTCCTCCTGAATTAGAAATTTAATGACTAGTACTGTAGCCTTCCATTTATATTTTCATTTCCCATCTCCTTGATCTAAATGCTTTTTTCGATCTGAAAGTTTTTACAGTAAGTTTCGAATATGAATTAAACTAGATGGGGAAAATTGTGACAGCAAACTGATTTCTGTCATTCCTTATTTCTAATAAAACAAAGTTCCTGTGTGTGAGCTTTTACGGATACATATTATATTAAAAAAAACTAATATTTAAAAGGAAGTTTGGGCATTAATGAAATTGATGTACAAATCAAGAATTTCAAACCTAGAGGAGAAATGATATACAGAAATATTCCAATATTATACGATTTTAGGTACCTATTTTTGCCTACCGAAACTACTATACACCTTTGTAATCTTAAACTTGAGGTTTTTGATAGGCTTTTTTAGCCTTTAAATTTGACGAAATACTTTATGTAATGCAAAACTTAATTTGTGTGTGTGTGTGTGTGTGTGTGTGTTCGTTCAAATAATTTAAACTCTCTATCTTGTTATCCATTTTTATTCCAAACAGATCCAGTATCCTGAAAATATTGATATGACCTCCTGAATGAATGAAAATTACAAATGCTAAATATAGGATCATTAGACTTAAAAATATTTTTGTTGATCTTGCCATAACCCGTTAGAAGGTGAAAATGATATGAAAGTTTTAAAAATTGGAAAGATTGATTACATATTGATAATGATGAGGTTGTATCTGACTTCACATGAGATGATCTTAATCCTTACATCTACATTCTCAAAGCAAATATTCAATTTGTAAAACATGTTGTTATCATTTAGAATCGACGAGTACAGGAAAGAATTTTCTTAACACCTTTTACGCAATTATCCCGATACAATAAAACAAGAAATCGATCAATTCATGCAACATTTACATAATTTTCAACAGCCTAACTGCTGTTCTGGTGAGTTTAGACGAGGTTCATAACTTTGTGACTTAAATTCATTAAAGTCATAAAACAGAATCGGATTCCAAATGGCCAAATCATGGATATTCCATACTTAAAACACTTGCATTTGTTGATTGCCATTTTTAGAAGTCTGAGGCTGTGTTTCACGTCTCTCTCATCAAATTAATTTGTTGAGTGTCGATTTTCAAGTTTTTTCTATTTCAATTTTATTATATTTATTTTTTCATATTTTTTATTCTTACATCTGTTTGAGAGCTGATGTCTTGGTTCTTTGTATTCAAGGTAGTTTTTTTTATAAAGTCCGAGTATAAGTACTCCGAGTTATCACTCTACCTTTAAAAGAGTGTAGTACATGCACGAGTACTGACTCTACTAACATTCAAAATAAATTAAATCACTAAATCTGTTATTGAAAACTGATATTTCATCTTCCCTATCTACCTGTTACTTTATGCATACATTGCAGAGTACGGTGGCAAAAGTCAATTATTTGGATTTTACTTGTATTTATACATGTAAAAATCTTTTTTTTTTTTTTTTTTTTTTTACAAGTTTGAAAAAGATGCCAATAATAGTATTAAAAATGCATGTAACTCAGAAATATATCGTCGTTAAACTTTTTGAATCTGAAAATTCCTCAGAATGAAATTCGCAGCTTAAAATCATCTTCATTAGTAAAGTGATGTAAGGTAAAAGATCATTTATATGAATATCCATTTAAAGAATACTCCCAATTTTACTAGTAGCTAGTTCCTAAAATGTTCCCACACACGCAATTATATTTTAAATTCCCTTTACGAAATAAAATTTTGAAAAATCTTTTTTGAAAACTTATTTTCATACAAATTTACTTGCAGTTATTTTTTTTATCATCTGATTTTTTTTCAATATTTTACGCTTTTTATTTTATTTTTGATTAATTTTGATCGATGTTTTCACTAGGCAATCATAAATACTTCACATTATGCATAACTAACCACATTGAAAATGTAGAAATTCTGGATATTTCTTACGAACTTTCAATTGTAAGGACTAATTTACAGGTTTCTAGAAGTTCGTAAAATCAAGAGTCTGCTACTGAGAAGCAATGAAAGCTTAAATCTACAGACATTTCTATTGTGTTGAATCTGAATCTAGAGAAAATTCTTTCTCTGCAAAATATTTTGTCTTACAAGAAGCAGAATGTAATTTTTAGAATATCACAATGAATAAACAGTAAGAAAATATGTATTATGCTATAAAAAAGTATTGAAAATTAACATGAACTGTAGCAATTCATTGTCAGAAAATTTGAAAACCAAAGTTTAATTCTTAAAACCAAATATAATCAAAAAAAATTTTGTTAAAATTTATATACAAAAATTGTAAGTTTAAGGATTACTTAATTGTACTAAATTGTTATGTTATTGTACTAAATTACTTATGTACTAAATTGAAAAACCTTTGACAGTTATAATGAATAATTAAAAGTAAAAAGCTGTATTTTATAATTCATACCTATATTTATTCAGAAAACTTAAAACGAGCAGTCAACATAAACAGTTCAATAGAAATTGGTTTAGTATACATCAAAAACTAAATAATTTTCCAAGAAAATCGCATGACAAAGGCCCTGGAGTGCGTAAGATGGCGAAATCAAATATTATCAAAACAATTTACATTTACAGTTCAGAATCAATATGACTGATTAAAAATAAAAATGCTTGAGATATAATTTTAAAAAAGAAGTTTGTCTTTTCCAATTTTGACAAAATAAAGAATTTTAGAACAAAGGCAATATTGTACATCGAAATATATATTTTGCTCTAAATTGAACTCTAACTTTTTCCATTACTATTGGTCGCTGTATTTTAGGAAAGATTCAACTTTTCCTTCCGTGGGGACTTCTAATATGATTGTAAAACTTTTGTTCCGCAACGGAGAACTTCTATTTAATGAAGCTCGCAAAGTTACTTATCGTAAGTCCCTCAAGGCGTCGCTGCTGGTTTTATATTTAAAAGATTGTTACTGAGACTAAATCTTCGGAATTTTCAGTAATGCTTACAGCAAATAGAATGATGGTTTCTAACTCTTAAATAATACCAAAAGCAAATAAAGTGCTATTTTCTAATAGGAACAGCCATTGCTAATATTTCGCTTATAATTGTCTAAGAATTTCTCTAATATGTGTTTTTTTTTTTAGTGTGAAAAAGAATCAGAGAACGTTAAATAAAGTGAAATCACTGAGCGATATATTTTGTCGTTATTGTACATTAATTAAATAATTGTATGTGTTAGTGTAAAATATTAATAAGCAAAACTAACAAAAATATATATTTATATTCAAGAAAAATATTTGATGAACATTAATAAGCTATTAATAATCACTTTTTTTTTGTTCTTAAGCCATAAAATATTTAAAATGCAATATGAAAAAGTCTTAGAGTAATTAACTCTTGGATAAGTCAGTCATCATTATTATTAATTTAATGGAGTAATGATAATCATTAATGTGTGTATAGTTACACTGAATAAAAATTAATTAGTGCCTATGATTTACTGACATAAATTATATAAGCTTAAATCTTATATAATGGTACGTCTGATTCAGATCGTAAGAGGGCATTCACACTTAATGGGGAAGTTTCTACACTTAATGGGGAAGTTTAATGTCTCCTTTCGAATTAGAGAAAATAAATTAACAATAACATCTGTATGCTTAACCATCGAAAACTCTCACAAAACTTCTGTTATATAGTGTGTTTTGCTTTCCCTCATAATTGTTTTTAGGTAGTGAAAAAATTATCTATACATTGAGTAAAAAGGAGGATTTGAAAATTCCCAAACACACATTTGATAAATGCAAATTCAGAGTTTTCTGTTTAACACAATGATTGAGATCGAGTCTAGAACCATTCATTTCAAAGAGTGTGGTGCTATCATTACATCATAATACAAAGTACCTTTTTTATGAATTTATAGAATTCAACTTATAGAAATATTGCGTTTACTCAATAGATGAAACTGCTAATCATGATAATTTAGGCCATATAGATTGTATTTCTCATTACAAGTTTCAATACAATATGCCAATTAATGAAGCTGTTCATTAACAATATATCTGCTCCACATCATTAAAAAACAATACGTAAGAAGTGTTAATTAGTTATAATTTTATACTATATCAAAAAAATAAACAAAGATGATTTTTATAAGCACATGTTAATATTTATAGAGTTAAACTTTTTTTAAAGAATTGAAATCAGTTCCATTACTTTCTTCGTAGATTTTTTAGTGCATTTTAAAGTGAATATTATGATTCATTATATTTTAGTTTGAATTATTTTATACTACTCCCTGTTTAAATGTAAAAAAATGTTATTATTTGAATGTTTTTCTTATGTTTATTATTTTTAAGAAAAATTTATTACTATTGTTTTTTTTAAAGAAATAATAATTAAGATATTATACTTACCATATACCATTTTTAATCATCCCATTTCGATCGCTTAAATATTAATTTGTGATTAATTCAGTGTATGATTACTTAAAGACACAGCATCATTCGTCTTAATTCATATTCATAGAAAGGGATTAATTGTATTTTCACAAAAACAAAAAGAGAATTATTTTCATCTTCATTTTTGTTTTTAAAATTATTTTGCGATAGTCATTCATTTATTTTTCTTAAAACTATATCATTGTAATCACTTTACACAGTACTGTTCAATGAAGATACAATATGTGACTGCAATAAATTACATAAAAACTTGAATTTTTGCTCGGAATTATAAAGAATGAATTTTTTATGATGTATGAAAAATCTCATGTGGTTATCATTGAATTGATATTTGCTTATAAATATGATATAATACAACTTATTTGTATACTCAACTAAAATTTATTTTCAAAAATATGCAAATATTAGCAAATAAAAATAAATACTTTAAACTAAACTCAATAAGAGAATTTTACAAGTGTTGCGTTGAACAATTTTTATGTTCATAATCATAATATATTACTCTATTATTTTATCATAATCATAATATATAATATAATTGTTCATAATCATAATATATTATTCTATATATTTTATGAAGATGATATAAATTCATCAGAGAGACGCTTCATTTTAGGCCATCATTTAAAATCACAATTTTAATGATGGTTCATGCTCTGGATTTTATTTCAACGATTTTTTTTTTTTTTTGTTCGACTCATGTAAGATACAAAAAAAGTGGAAAATTCTAAACTAACTATTAAGTCATCATTTTAGCAAAACGTTCTGACTTACAGTCTGTAACTGAAGCTCTAACGAAAAGTTTTTATAATGAGCATGCCATTAAATTTTTTTTCAGTTTAGTTAATTTTTCACTATAAAAATTTCTCATGTTTTGAATCTCATAAATAGTTCTCTTCATTTTACTCGAATATGCAATTTCTGCATATCTTTTCTCAAAATGAAACTTTCCTGGAAAAGGCAACAGATCCATTTTTGTTCAGATTTTTTTTTTCCATATCTATTTGACTTAAATAATTTAATTTATATTTTTTGTTGCAACTATTTGGGAAAAAACTAACATTAAAAATATAAAAGCTTAAATATAAATGCTTATGTATATTATATTTATGAAAACAAACTGTAGAAGAAAATTCGTAAATCAGTTGTTAAGTATACAGATATTTTAATATCTTAGTTTTATAACTATTAAAGATTAAAAGACATTATCATTGTAAATTAAAAAAATATGTTACTTTTCTTATTGTTTTAATTTTTTTTTTTTTTTTTTTTAAGTGCAAATAGTTTTTGAAAACGAAATTATTATGGTCTGGATATGGAACAAAAGTCTAATAAAAAAATGTAACTTTCTATGAAAAGTAAAAAAGAAACAAAACATCAAAATTATATACACGTACGCAATAACTTTTTTTTTGTCGAGTGGCAACCAGGCTGGCAGTAGGGGTGCGATGCTCCACTTTTTCAACTGAACCGCAATTTGGTGTGGAGTCCGATTTCTTCAGTACAAATATTCCATTTATGGCGTAGGCAAGAATTTATACAAGGAAAAGACAAAAACACTAGAGTGAGAAAGTAGAAGTGCATTCATACCCGCACTGGGACTCTAACACATGACCACCCAACCCACAATTAGGCACCCTGACAACTAAACATGTTGGACAGCACGCAATACCATTACTTCAGATATTTAACACTAGCATTAGCAATATGTGCATTAAATTGCTAGGGATATGAAATTGAACTATTAAAATTAAATATAACCACAAACAATTTTTGAATTATTTAAATATAAGACATTTTTCTCAGCTTCGAACGGTATTTAGGAGAAAAAAACTATTGATCTTGAAATTATACTGCATTTTAATAATATCCAATATCTGTATTTACCAATCAAGAAATTTTAATATCCTAATTTATTAGCTTACATATAACGAAAATTAATAATTTCAATCAAATTACATAATGAAAATCTTATTTTAAGGAACACACGAAAAGAGTTTACAAACAAATTGGAAAAGAATTAAAGAAATTCACTTCTTACGTACTAAATATTTTTAAACGAAATAAAGTTTCATGAATTTTCTTAGTTGTTATAAAAAAAAGAATAAAATGATTACGTAAAGATGCGAATCAAAGAAGGAAAATATCAGTTCCTGGTTAGTAAAACAATAAAATTCATTGACTTTTTTTAATTAAAATAACAATGGAAGCGAAGTTGCAACTAAATTGAATTAACTGTGAGGCTTCCCTGTTAAACGAGAGAAAAAAAAGTAGTTATTTTTATTTTTTGTTTAAATTGCTTAAAATGTCTTGATTTATATAAGTGACTTATTTCGACTTAAAATACCAACTTAAGAAATCTCGTTGTTGAATTTAAGTTAATTTTACCATTCTTTAATATTTATTAAATATTTGTGTTTGGAAAAAATTTATGTTCACATCACAAAAGAGGTTAATTTAATTTAAACCCTTATTTTTCATAATAATATCTTATAAAAATTCTATTATTATAATGAAATATTTTTTTATAATCGTTTTCAACAGTAAAAATATTTATAGAGTGACTTCTAGAGCCATCTTTTTTACAAATGTGTGTGTCGAAAATGTAAGTACTTCTGATGATTTCATAATGAAACATTATATATATGTGTGTGTGTGTACGTGTGTGCGTGCGCGCTCACGTAACTTGATAGAAGTTATTCTATCAATGACGATTTATTTCAAAATACAAAAATTTAGGAGTATGCATAAGTTTAACAGAAACTCCTCTCAAATTATTTATAGCAATGATATGAAGTTTGACTGCTTTTTTTAAAAAATTTGGTTATGCTACTTTTATTTGATAATTTAAGATATTTGGAAAAGTAATCCCATTAGTAATATAGAAGAAAATACTGATTTCTAAAAAGTATTCGAAATTTTAAACCTATGAATATTTTAAGAATTTAAAAATATTAGCAAATTTATTATTTAGTAAAAGCTATTTTTAGTAACTTTATAATTTTAAAAACTTTAAACTTAAGAAAAACCTTTTGAACTTTTTTCCTTTGATTTTGTAGAAAATTACTGAGTTTACATTTCAAAATACATTCATGTTTTTGTTTTAATATTAACACAAACATCTTTATCTTTTCAATTATATTCATGTCATTCCTTTTACTTTATTTTTTATTAGTTTTATTTTAGTTATAAAATAAAACTAAAAATTAACAGTTTGATAATTAATTGAGCAGTAGTTGGTACTGCTACATATTTCGTTTTTTTCTAAGGACCTTATGATTTTCGATGTTATACTTTTCATCGAAAATCATAGTCTTTAGAAAAAAAAAACGAAATATATAGCATTGTCAACTAGAGTTCAATAAATTATCACATTGTTAATTTTTAGTTTTATATAACGTGAAAAGTTCTTCAATGAGTTCGCAGGTTAAGTAAATGTAACTACGAGCATTCAATTCAGTCTTGATAAAATAAAAACATTATTAGAATACAAAAGAAAAATGACTTGTTGGGAGAATTTTGCTATCTAAATCTGAATTATAAAAATTGTATTATATACGGTCTCCATAAATGAATGTAGGTAATTTATTTGTAAATAATGAAACAAACTAAAATTATTTTCTAAATTAAAGACACTTTTTAGGCATAAATTTTTCCAGAAGAGTTTCCCAAATAAAATAAATATTGGGTCGGCATTTGGAAAGATTTTTTTTCAAAGCTTTTTTTATTGCTTCCGCGACGAATTTCACGGTCGAAATAATCGTCAGTACGACAGAATCAAAGCTCTCACATAGTAAAGCAGCTTTCGTCTTGATCTCTTACGTAAACACAAATTCGACGTATCTATTTTGATCCCTGGCAAAGTTTATCTAGCAAACAGATTCTTCTCCGGCAGTGAGGGGGTGGATTGCTCCTGGAATCGAATCCGGCCATCTTTATACACAATAGCGTGTCGGGACAAACAGGGGGTTCAGAAGAGACCGAACGATCACCGAAATCTGTCCCATTAGCCGAACCCCGAAGGTTGTTATAGATGGGTGTCAAATTTTTGAGGGGTGTACGTCGTGACTCAGTAGTTGAGGGTTTTTCGGATGGAGAAAAGGGGGGGGCCCAACTGAATCAGATCCCGGGAGCCCTTCGTTAACCCCACCCACCTCTATCTCCAGGCCGGACACTTCTGCAGGATGACACAATGACTCACGAATCGAGGGGAATATCAAAAAATCAACAAAAATCTGTTCTGCATAATCTATTGTTCGTTGTCGAAAGGGGGTGGGAATGTGGAAATTAAGAGGGGTGTAATATTTAAAAGCCAGCGACGGTGCATGGAAGGAAGCGATTCGTTTAGGCATAAGCTGAAAGTCGTTGTCTAGAATAGACCTCCCCTTTGACCCTCTCCCCCTTTCGATGATGAGGGTTTACAAGAAATGATTGGGGACACATCCTTGTACTGCTATTGTCTTCGATAATGTCTTCTAACGAATGCCTTATTATGCGCAAAGAAATTAAAAGTAATGAAAGCACTATCTTTAATCTTTAAGACTATTTTATATAATACTTTTTGTGTTTCATGTTCTCAATAATTTTTATGTCAGTACAAGATAGCCAAACTAATCAAAACAGTGAACTCTTAAATCATTCACTGCAGTTTATTACATAAAAAAAGGAAGTATCTCATAAACAGATTAGAAATAATATGCATAAAGCAATTACACTAGCGAAAGAATTCCATAACTTGTAATGGAAATATCTAAAATAAAAGAATTTTAGATATTTCAATTACAATAAATTAATAAAAATTACCCGAAAGTATCATAACAACTATAAAAATTATTAATTAAAAAATTACATAAATCGGAAAACTTAGTATTTGAATCTTTGAAATATTTTTGAACACCATTTGCAGTTTCTTAATGAATATATATTTCTATAACTTAAAAACTAATTCAAATTTAATTAATTCCCTAGAAAATATATACATCGAGATTCTCTTTTCATTATTTACTTATCAAACCATTACTTTAATTCCTGTTGTTGTTGATTATCCCCCTGGTGTAGGAAAGCCCACACCAGGTCCAAAAGTTCTGGCATAGGGTAGTATGCAGTTTCTTTTTTGATGAGGAAACTCAAGGTCAGAAGACTGACTTGACCTCTGAACACATGCCGTAGTTACCCATTTATAGAGTAGGCAACTATTCATACTCCATTCATACAAGGAAAGGACAAAGACAGGATAGAAAGAGAAAGTACATCCATACCCGAATCGGGATTCGAACCTAGACCTCAATATCCGCAGTCAGGCATGCTAACCACTAGACAGAGTAGGCGGCATTTAAATTCCTTGCTGTCAAATGTTTATAATGTGCAAACTCGCTTATTTAGCATATCTTTTAAGATAACAAATTAAATTCAATGTCGTAAATAAGAAATATGAAAATATATCTGTAATTAAGCGTTGGAAAATCTGTAATTGCATCATAGTTTCTTTGTTATAATGAAATTACAAATATTTTATAATTTTTTGTATTTATCTGCAGAATAAAATCCAGAGGAATGCAAATTAAAACAACTAAGTTATAAGATTTTGTGACTTTATAGCTATGTTAAACAATGTTTATTTTATAGTATAATGAAAAATAAATAAAAATATATTGCTATTATAAATAATAATAATTATTAACAATAAATTATTATAATGATTATAAATAAATCGAAACATTGTTTATTTTCACTGAAGGATATGAAAATAAATAATATATTTTTTTACTTTTAAAAAATATATATTACAAGTGCTCATAGATATTAAAATGTTTTAAACTTAGTTTGTTTTAAATAGTTAAGTTTTAAATGTTTTAAATAGTTAAAACATTTCAATTTCTTTGAGTTTTAGTTATTATGTCAAGGTACTATTTTTCAGTCTTCAGTTCAACATTCAAACTATTTTGACTTTTTATTGTCATTTTTTCATTTAATTCCTTTAAAAATCGTTATAACTCAGCACCCAGATAACAACATTAAGATGTCCTTTTTATCACAGTAAATAAATCCAAAAACAGAGTATTGTGTATGAAATTGTCTTTCTTTACTATTATATGAAATATTCGATACGAAAATGTAGTAAATTAATATTTCTTCTACTTACAATTCCAGCCAAAGATATTTTATGCATGCTCTTCAAGAAAAAGACGTCATATCGCAAACACTACTATGATCTTTAAATGGGTTGAGCAATTAAACCCCTTAACTCGTTGAAAGATTTTGAAATATAAGTTCACTTGAAATCTGGTTTTAGTTATCAATTTCTCTTCTTTCACAAATTAAAGATTAGTGATGATTTTTATCGTTTACATTTTTTGTGTTTTTTACATATTTAAGACAGAAAAATTAGCTTCAAATGTTGTAGGCATATTTTAAATCATTTATGTAGTACATTTGATCCTTCTATACGTAGGCACATTCCTTCTATACGTAGGCACATTCCTTCTACGTTTTAAGAAATCATTCGCATAACCCACTCGTAATTTATTTTAAGGATGCACAATCTATTAGTACTACAGCAAATAGGATACCCAGAGGAGGTTACCTTTGAGGCATACTTGGTTCTTATATAAAAATATTTTTGAACAGATTAGACTATCACCTTATAAAAATTACTAAATTAAATGTGTCATCATAGCCCATAGGGAGGCCAAGGCATACAGCGTATATATCCTTTTCTTGACTGAGGCCGGGCGAAGTATATATACAAGTTAGTTGGTCAGCATAATGTGAAATCTCCAGAGTTAAGTTCCCAAGCATGCTTGATACTCAGTTTTATTGACCCACTGAAGAGATGGAAAACTCAGTCAACCCTGTCTAGCCTGAGAATAGAACCTCGGATCAGAGCGTTAGAAGCGCGAAATTCTACCAATACGCCATCGGGCTTCTTGCAAAACTTACAAAGAAAGGAAATATACATTCTTTTTCCCCAATATAAGGTAATAATAATATTTTACTTCTAATTCCAACCTGAGGTATATTAATTAAGAAAGTGTAATTCAAACATTAGACAGAGTTAATTACATGAGTTAGAATGATTCCAACTGTAGACTGATGCCATCAAAATTAAATAATATTTATTAGATGAATAATATTTATTTATATAAGGAATTTTTTTAGATCTGAAGATAATTGAAGAAATTGCTGGAATGTTTTGAATGAAAGGGTGAAATGAACTGATATTTTATCATGCATGTCTAATTTGTATTACCGTGCATAATTTTGATGTCAATACCCTTGTCGGTATCACAACCAGTAAAACTACAACAATAATTGAAACTCAAAATACAACTCAGAGCGAACATACTAAAAAGATATTTAGTGATCAAAGAAAAGTTTTAAAAGTGAATCTTGATCAGTTATTAAAAGTTGTGAGTGAAACAGCTAAGTTATTTCTTCCTTATGCTTTGAAACACAATTTAAAGAGATATTAATATAAGCAAATTATATTAGTATATGGAACTTAAAGGAGGGATTGCCTATATTATCCTGAAAAAACAATTTTTTTGCCATGGAATATGGCTTTGAAATGTTTGTTAGTATAATTGATGAAAAATCAAATTCCTTTATATAAGAAAACATAGTAAATTAAAATACACACATATTTTTTTTTCAACTGAGACCACCTAAATTCCAGTCCATTTGGACGATCTAAGCAAACAATTTGATGAGAAAAAAGCCAATTTAATATCCAGGCTATAGTTACTGTTTTCAGAATAAAACTTCCTAGATATTCAAACAATTACATTGATAAATTTTTCTAAATGTACGTTATTTGAGGACTCTATGTTAGGTTTTCAGATAAACAACTGTATTTTATTCAGAGTAAGTAAATATACTTCGTAACTGATTTAAAATGGGATTTACAGCAGCTAAAAATACTCAAATGAAAATGACTGAACACAACAAATTTCTAACTTACTTGAATCTTAATCCAAAAATGTAGAAATATATATATATATATATATATATATATATATATATATATATATATATATATATATATATATATATATATATATATATATATATATATATATATATATATATAATATTGTAAATTATTGACCGAAAATCCATTCCCAACTTTCCCACTGTTCATAAGCGTTCCATAAGTTCTAATACTATAGGTTAGAAATTATGCAATGGAAATTTCTTATTCAATAAGAAACGAAAACTTATAATAAGAATTCATCATCTAATAAGAATTCATGATTTTCTTATAGAAAATTAATTGCTTAAAACTCTTCTTTATGTTGTACAAAGTTAATATTCCCATTTTTCAGACCCATAATTCTTATATTTTATAACTTATCTTTTAGATTTCAAACATTCAAAATATTCAAGATTTAAAATAAAGCTTTGAAAATTAAAGAAATATTTATTCTTTACACTAGCACAATGCATACATAATAAAATTCATTTTTCAAGAAATAAATACATTATTTTGTAGTCATTTCATTATGTAGATAAAAATGAAATTAACTAATTTAATCAAAATATTTGGTTTTCCAAAATTAGTTCATTATTTGGTATATTCACTTCTAATTGAATTAGAATTCAAATCTAATGTGTGAAATATTTATTAAAATATGGAATAAATTTTATACCCTAGTGGTTTTTCAAAACTGTAAAAGAGAAATCAATTTTTTTTCGTATTCATTCATTTCCATATTTATCTATAAAAAGTTTTTCAAAATAAATTTTTAAATAGATTAATAATTTTTTAAATATAATATAGCACTGAATGTGTCATAAATCACTTATATTTTAAGAGGATAATTTTGAATGCTTTAAAAAACATCAATGAAGATCCGACTCCAACAAGAGAAAAAACAACATTCTCTATAATTCTTAAAATAAACGAAAATTCATTTAAATAAATGGAAGTTCTATGATTGTTTTACTATTATAATAACAGACATCATTAGTTTAAATTGTATTCTTAGGAATTAATTATTTGAAACAAAACATTATTTTAATAAAATAAATGCAATCAAATTAACTTATGGAAATATAATGTAATAAAAATAAAATATTTTACTTTTAGAATAATTAGAAAAATTTTTTGAAGATTAAGGATTGACTTCTTATATCATAAAAATTAATAAATAATAAATAAATCATATAAATTCTTGAATTTTTTTAATCTATTTAAAATATTCTTATTAAATATAATTTCATAGCTAATTTATTGATATTTCTTTTCTCTTAGTTTTTCAATGTTTAATTCCATTAAATTTTAGCTTTTATGCAATTTTATTTTAATACATTAATGTTTATGCTTATACAAATAACTGTTTAAAATATTGAAAATGTGTTTTTTTCTGTTGAATTAACTAACTGAAACATTTTAAGAAAACTTTTCCACTCTCAATAATGCCTCGTTTAGTTGATGCAACAAATACTACTAACTTTTATCTCTTATTATTGCTTATTTTCTATCTCTTACCATCGATACCACGATGTAGACAGCCTAAGGACTTGAGGCTAATGTAAAGCTTTTTAATGTCCACTACACATTCATGGAGGACATGTTATAGATTGCTTATCGTATTCGCAATCACAAGGGAGAAAACCTGGAAAACACTCATGACCCTACTCTGATTGCTGTTCCTGCAAAAGGCAATAACGCAATTCCTTCTCCCGTTGTTCAATAATGGTTGGAATCAAACTCGAGGACTTTCGCTCTGAAGAGTGGTAACCGCTCTAGTACTCAAGAGCGTACACCACAAGAGTCACTAGGGTATACTGCGACCACTATATCTTACCGTTAAGTTTTTTTCAGAGATATTATTGTATTACACAATATACAAACATGAACTTTTGAAATTTAATTGGCTATTTGGATTCCCTGCTATTTGTATGAGTAGTCCGTCTACTATAAACTTTGTGTATCTTTAGTTTATTTGATATGTAAGTTTATTTTCTCTCTACACAAAGTCAGCCTTAATATATATTGAAATACTTTTATACAGATATTTTGACATTTTTACTGAACTCGATAAGAATTTAGGAATGAATAGATAAGGTAGATATATTCAAGAAACATTTGCATACAATTTACAATATTTTTTTAGGTTTATTTTTTATTTATTTATTTATTTTTTTTCATAATGGACATCTCTACCGTTTGAAGGCTTCTTTAAGTATCAACTTGCCAACGTTCTCTTTTTTATTTTTTTGCCATCCCAGAGGACTTTTTGTATATATATTGGTTCCTATTTACTTATTTAAAGAGAGGAAACTTGGGAAACACCCGAGCACTCACCCTGATATACGTACATAGGGAACACATAAGCACAACTTCCATCTCTTAATCATCTATACCAGGGATGGCCATACTTTTGGGATCCGCGGTCTACTCCACATTTAAAAAATCGTAGGTGGTCTACCAATAGCAGAAATAATGCATATGTTTATATATTTATTTTCGGTAACAGAAAAAATGGTATATTATCTTAATTTTTCTTTATAAAAAAAAAAAGAAAAAACTTAGTATTTACAAAATAAAAATTTATTGACGAAAATAATCAAAGTATTCGTGTACATAAAAATTGACCATCCAATTCAATTTGTTTAGATGAAATTTGACACTGTATATCTGCGACAAGTTTATCTTATTGTGGCTGATACGAGCTTATTGCAATGCGTAAACACGAAATTATATGTTAACCACGACCGATGTTTAGTTTTTATGGCGTTCATGGTTTAAAAAGCAGATTCGCAAAGATACGTCGATCCAAAGTATGATTTCAAATACAAAATCAATTTGTAAATATTTGGAAACGTTTCCTCAGAAATTAATTTCCAAAAATCAGTATCGCTAGATGCTCTGGATTTAAGAAATGTATTGCATCTTAATTTTATAATTTCTTCCTCGACCGTGACTGAAGTGGTATCTATTAAATGTCCTATTTTTTCAGATACTCCAACAATGTTGACATTTTCATTAAATGGAAATATCATAAAATTTGAGTATTTCTTCCAACCTAAATAAGTCATTGTGAATCTTCTTTCAAATTCTTCAAACAAAACATCTAAGTGTTCAGCGAAATCTTCGAAGCCTCGATTTGGATTATGGATGCACTCTTCCTCCATGTTTTTGAAGTTTCTCAATTCATGTTTTCTTAATTGAGACGCATACCTTTTAATCGTTTCTTTGGAAGTTTTAATAGCACTCATCATGTCTGTGAAACATTTATTCTTTCCTTGTAGATTTAGCTTTAAGTCGTTAAGTTTTGCAGTGATATCGCAGAGAAAGGCTAATTTCATTAATCATTTCCCATCTTCCAATTCAGTAATGTGCTCACCTTTTATTTGTTGAAAATTTCTTATTTCTGGTAACAGAGTACGAGATCTTTTTAAAAAAGCACTATGGATAAACCACCTCACGTCTGTGTGCAATAAGAGATCTCCGTGCTCTGATTCAGTTTCTTCCAAAAGCGACCAAAATTGTAGTCTCTGAAGACTTCTTGAATGAATTGAATTGATGGTTTTAAAAACAGTTTGCACTATATCATTAAACTTTAGTGTTTTTGAACACAATACCTGTTGATGTATAATGCAATGATAGCTGGTAAAACTGGGAATTTCCTCATCATCATTGCATAAGGCAACAAAACCAGTTCGATTTCCGACCATTGCTGGAACTCCATCTGTTGTAATAGAGACTAATTTATATATTGGAAATCCTGTCTTATCAATAAAGTTTTTAAATGTTGTTGTTGTTGTTGTCGTGTGCCAGCCAGGCGGGCAATATGGGGTGTGCTGCTCCACTTTTCCAACTGAACCATATTTAGTGTGGAGTCCGACTTCCTCAGTACACAAATGCCCTAGGTACCCGTTTATAGGGTAGGCAACCATTCACACACACACACACAAAAGGACAAAGACAAGAAAGAAAGAACATCCATGCCCGAGCCAGGATTCGAAACCAGGTCCCACTCATCTGTAGTCAGGTACGCTAACCACTAGATAGGTTGGGCGGCCAATTTTTAAATGAATTGTAGATATCTTGTCTCTTCGTTAGTCCTTTCAATGGAATTATAGTTAATTCTTCTTTTAAAGTCATATCTTCGAAAACCATTCTCACAAAAAGGCATAACTGTACAATGTCACTAATATCTGTGGATTCATCAAATTGAAGTGATAGAAACTTACAAGCTTTTAAATTGTCATTTCATAAATTTTCCAAATTATTATTCATAGCTTCAGTCCGTCGCATCACAGTGTTACGTGACAAAGAAATATTATTTATTGACGATATTATTTCACATTTGTTTTTAAAATCGTGGAAAAGCACTTCTCCCACTTTAATGAAAGCTTCTTTTATCAATTCTCCATTTTCGAATGGTTTTTTTGCTAATGGTTTTTTCAAAACTTCTGTAATTTTGAACGACGCCAATGTTACTGCTTTAGCTTTGGTGCCTGGTTTCGTAAATACCGATTGCTCTGTAAATGTAAATTCGACTTTAATTCATGCACTTTAACTTTTCGAAGTTCACTGCCGATTGGAAAGTCTGTAGCATATTTTAAATGCATGGTTTTAAAATGTCTTTCGACGTTTGCTTTTTTTGGTAATGCCACACTTGAGTTAACTATGAGACAAACACATTTCTCCTTCCCCATAACAAAAAAGAAATCATCTTCCCACTCATTGTGATAACGATATGTTTTACTTCTCTTAGCACTGGGTGCCTGGCTGAGTCATTTAGGACGGGTTGTTGAAAAACAAATTCAACAGTTTCGAACATTCAACAGTTTTGAAACAAATTCGTATCAGAGCGGTAGGAAGCGAGTGACCTACCACGTAAGACGATTAACTTCGAAGTGAAACTAAACGGCCAGAAGTGACGAGTAGACTAGACGACACGGCGCATCGCTATCATGCGCCGGCTACTAGATATAATCTAAGCATCCCACTTTGTCAAATTGTTTGGATTCAATTCCACTCTAAAACGAAAAATTCAGTGCCTTACTTTGCACAGTTTGTTTTAGGTTTTAAAGCAAAAACTGTAGTAAAGTTTTATTTTAAACAATTCATTAATTCTATGATAAAAGAAATTAATAAATTAAATCATAAATTAAATTAATATCCCAGATCACTATCGGGATGGTCGCGCGGTCTACCTAAAATGTCTTCGCGGTCGACCAGTCGACCGCTGTAGACGTCTTGGCCATCCCTGATCTATACAATAGAACCCACGACCTTCTACTCTTAAGGTCACTGTTCTACCACTAAGAGATGGTAAGCTCAATCTCTTCTCTTTTATTTAAATCCACCCAATAATATAACACACACACATCTGATGTTATTTATTCTTGAAGTATACGAAAAATTTATCTGATGGTATATAAACATAAAAGACCCCCTTCTTGAGAGAGAACCAGATTGGGTTCTTTAGGTTCCGTATCATTGAATATTACCGATGTCCTATTTTGTCTCAAGCTTAATATTTAAAATTGTAGGAAATGAATCAATATTTTTATCTGAACAAAATTGTTACTCAAGTGCTTCTATTATTGCTTCGTTTCTATAAAAAAGATTTTGTTTTGAATTATTTAACGATTTTTACAAAATTATTTCATTTAAACATATTTTTCCATTTAATTTTCAATACACGGATTTATATTTACTATTTTCCTAAAATTCCACAAACTTTTAAATAAATTTAGTGCATATAAAAATATTTTAAGTATATGGTAAAAAAAAAAAAAGGATACGATTAAATAGACATTTAAAAGATAACTGGTGAAATGGTTTGCTTGAAGACAACAAGTCGCTTTCGTTAGACAAATGTATAAAAACATTCATATTTTTAGTTTCGTTTTCGTAATATAATTTAAGTTTTATTTTCACTTCATAATTAACTCATATTATAGAAATTGTGAGTTTAATTCAATGGATAATTGCTCGTGTTGGTTCATTTGTCTCTTTTTTCATTAATTTTGAGGTAATTAAGAGATAGCGTTTAATTAACTTCCCTCTAAAAACTGTTTCGTTTCTAAGGCTTACTTATTAAAGCAGCAAATGCCATGCAATTTTATTTATATTTAAGTCATTTTTACAGCCATCTTTAAGTAAAATATCAGCAATGAATAAAATTATTAAGTTAGGGTTTTCTCTGTAAATTAATTTCCGTGAACTACCTTTTTATTAAAAAGCATTCATAACGCTTTAAAAAAATAATATTAATTTTAAAAGAATAAGGCATCTAAAAATAAATTGTTATTTTTTATGATTTTCTTAAAATTTAGATTTATTTATCATTTTTTTTAATATGTTTTACATAATTTGCTTCTGAAATTTTCTTAAAATTATTTTAAGTTAATTTTTACACTATTGTATAAAAATTAACTTATAATATAAAAATATTAAGAGATCTCTAAAAAAAGTTTAGAAAGTTAGTGTGTGCTTAAAATATTAAGTACTCTTTAAGCACTAACTTTCTAAACTTTTAATGTTTTTGCATATTTAAGTGGTATATCTTAATGTTTTTATATATTTAAAATGTTTTGTTCATTGTGTTTTATATAAAAATAATCAAATGCGCAACAAATATTGACTTTTAATCATTTTAATAAATGTAGTTCTAAAGATCAGATTATAAAATCCGTATAAAAACTTTAAAACTAATTAAAATTAATTTCTTTATATTTTATTATTATATCCGTGTAGTTTTTCTTAAATGCGTGGGCGAGAGCAATCTATATTCCATATAAGATTCCTTACGCATTTTACCTAACTCATTTTCCAAAAAAATTTTCAACAAATGTCATTGAAAGAAAAACATTCCACGATATAAATGACATTTTCCAGTTAGCATCTAAAGAAAGTTTTACTGATATCAAATTATGTCCATCATACTTTTATTCATTTCACCTAATTAATTTCCTTTTTTCCAAATATATAACAACTATTTGCCATTTTCTGATATGAGGCAAACTCTATGGAACTTGATTCTAGAAGCTGAATGTTTACTATTTGGCCTTTTCTTCATTAGCTCATAGCTTGGATTATTACGTCGGATGTACATGTCCGCAGTGATTTTACTTTAACTTTACTTTTACAAAATTTTACTTTTTACAGAGATCCCGCACCCAAAAAAACACACACATAGTGGATACATCGATATTAATAATCAATTAAAGAAATGTATATTTATAAAATGATTAGGTTTGAAATTATGTAAGTTTAAAAGATAGAATTTAATAATTTAATTTAAAATAACTACAAATGAATTGACAAAATAGATGAATATTTTGAATTTTGGTTCAACCATGTAATTTTTATAAAACCGTTCCCATATAGCATAATTTTGTAAGATTTTCGATAAGGATGAAAAAGAATTTCAGTGAATATTTATATTAGCTTATCAAACACACATCACATATATTTTTTCATCAATTCAGCTTTATTTTCATATTCGCATAAAATTAAGTTTGTTTATCCATCATTTAAATAATAAGACAATTTATTGAGGTTCAAAGACTGGCCTTGCTGTGCTTCTGGAGTATTCTGAAATAAGAAAAAAAAGATAAAAAAAAACTTAATTTGACGTATTTTAATTGGGCATTGAAACAATAGAATTCATCAGGTGATCTTATATATAAGAAACAGAGGAATTATTTTAAATGTCTACACAAAATTTTAAATAAACTATCAAAAGCAAAATTAATTAATATGAATTCTCATCATAAATTTATCAAAAAATATAGTTCTCAATAAAGATATTTATATTTTCCAACGTTTCCAAAAACTATTAATTTCTTTTTTAAAGTATACATCCCCGATGGGCAAACACGTTATATCTGAAGTCTATTAATATTCAAGCGCATTTTTTACCATGAACCGTTTATAGTAGCGTGTAAACTACATTAAATAATCAACATGTTAAAGAAAGCGACAGTGGCAGCCAGAATTCTCAGAACGCTACCAGCTTTGTCTTTTGTAAAGTGCCAAATTATTAGCCCTCTACCTTTCCGTTTAACAGTTCTTGGTTTCGATTCCCACTTAGGATGATGTTTCTGCAGTGGTTCAGAATACACTTTAAACTATATGACCCAATTGCCTTAGCCCATATGTGTATAAAGTCACTATTAAGCTACAGCCAAATCCACTTCTTGCGCAGGTGCTTATAGTGGTTCGAACTCCTTTTTAAGCTGTTGGTCCAGAATCATCATTTGTGTTCTAAAAAGCAAATGTGAAATGACTTACAAATAAGCCATACTGAATTCTACATATTAAGGTGTCTGTACGTTGAAAAGTTCATTTTCGACTACATGTGCCAATTCTTTTACTTTCATACACTTTCCAGTTCCCAAAACAGTTTTTAGTTTTATTGCATGTCAAATAGAAATCATGTTACAGGAATTTTAAAATACGTCTTCTTTTGAAAAACAAAACAGGAAGTTTAAGCCGAATGTTCTAAAGAAAAAAAGGTGATTGATAGCCATAAATACGAGGCCGCTGTACATTCATAAAAAATGGCAACAATGTAAGCAAAACTATCATCTTAAATATGATTTTTTTCAAAACTTTTGATTCTCACCAAGTCTCCAACTAGTAAACACGATATCTCAAGTAATAATGAAGTTATTTGTATGATACGTGGCCTACATGTTTTAAGTGATAGTATCTATGAAACGAAGCAAAATTTTGAGTATATATATATATATATATATATATATATATATATATA
>JAPDSC010019692.1:630276-653973 GCA_026290005.1 Latrodectus geometricus | reverse complement strand
GGAAATCAAAGATAGTTTAGAATCACCCTCATGTTTATGACCAACATTGGAAACGTTCAGAAGAACCTATTCCTTGTCCAGTGTACATCTCAGATTTGAAATGTTTGGATTTCTTCTTTTGAGGTGATAGTACGAGCACAGTTCGCAATTTTCGCGTTACATCTAAGGGGGAACTGGTTGTTAGGTGTGACATTATTTGTGTTTTTATTAATGTTTATCCACTATTTGATCCCGCTGTGAAAATTTTACCAATATTGGTATTCGTTATTCAACACCTATTGTAAACATTGATAAAATTATAGCATTATTCCGTTGTTTTTTTTATTAATTATTCTTGGTACTGGCTCACATAACTTCAATTTCCTCCCATTCTCAAACATTCTTATACAAAACCTGCTTAATCAATTCCGCTCTAACACCTTGCACATAGTTTTAAAACAATCTGTAAGAAGTTTTTTTTAAAAAAAATCATATTTGTATTGAAACGTTCTTGGTCATTAAAAGTAAAGAATTTTTTAATTATTTCATATTTATTTATTTAAATGTAAATTAAAACAGCAACATTTTATTTTTATGAAATACAAATTTTTTTTTTATTTTCCTTAACTTATTGTGATTGATTTATTTTAAATGTGATTTTCATGAAAATTATTGCAGTTAAAAATTGTTGTATATAATAATGTTAGTGTAAATATTACGACTCATTTCCTTGCGATTTTAACAACTGTTAGATTAGTTTTTATATGTGCAACACACACACACACTCACTATATATATATATATATATATATATATATATATATATATATATATATATATATATATATATATAAAAATAGATAAATAAATATTGTACAATCATTTAGAGATAGGAACAAAAGCTTTATGATTTGCAGAGAAATCTTGAAACAAAATTGTGTATTGAAACGATTGTAATGAAAATATTTGCCATCAATGTATACATTTTAATTTCAAAAAAGAATTCACCTTTATAAAACCTGTTCTTTACCAAAATGACGTTTTATTAAGTTCAAGATCTAAACTGGTGGCAGAACTGAGCTCTTTCGAATGGTGGGTAAAAAACTCAGAGTCATGTTTATATAATGGTGTATAAATGTTACATTTATGTATTAGGTGTCCAATACTTGTGGAATAATGGTTTTATAACGGTTTGATAGTTTTTGATTTAGTTTGATGGTATAACAGTTGTCGACTTTTATGACATATGACAGCACTAAATCTATGAGAAATTCTAGTGGAATACAAAGAATCTAGGAATGATTCAAGAAACAATTTTAATAGCTTTCACTCCTTAATCCATTCACTATGCGGTGTATATGTAGAAGTAATTTAGTTTTATTAAGAATTAGCCCAAAATATTTTATCATGCGATGTTTTTGCCTTAGTGTATTGCAAAATATGAATCTATTCTAAAATATACTTTTAGCCTACCAAATACAAGCATCAGAAAACATTGATAGTTGAGAAATTAATGTGGCGTAGGATTATGTATATATTTTAGTATCTACAATATACAGCATTTCAATTTTATTGAACTTAAAGCTTACCACATATTTATTTTTGCTGGGCAATGTATAATTTAGAAGATAATGTAATTACGTAAATATGCATGTCTCAGATTGCTTAAGGATTCTAGGAGAAATGTTTATGAATTCGTAGTTTAATGAATATGAATAACGATTAAGAAAATAAATTCTGCTTTGGCGAATAGCTTCTGTTACCTAATTTTCTCTTCAGTATAAAATCTAACGAAGAAAAATCTCGCTTTCTGAAGTGTTAAATTAATATTTAAATTTTGTTATCTTAATATTTTTAGTGTTTATTAATATTTTATGTTTCTCGTTAATAATGATGCTTAAAATCTTATTATTATTATTGGAAAATTTTTTTTAATTTTTATATGAAATATGCAAATTAATATAATTTTTGTGATGCACATTATGCACAATATTTATTAAAATACCCTTTAGAATGTTGATGATATAGATATAAATAACTGAACGAATAAAAAACTCATTATAATGCATATATAGTTTGTTTGTTCATTTGTTTCAATATAAACACATTATTTATCTCACAATATTTAAAAACTTGAATGTTCTATATGCGCCTTATTTTTTATATTTAGTTATAAAATAATAACTAAGATAAAGAAAGTAATATAAACTACAAATTTCAGTTATTATTACTGCGGTATTATAAATAAGATTTTGTTGTGCATAACAAAATTTTTGTTAAAAAATGCAATTTTCATATAATTTGAAAAATTTAAGAATGACTAGTAATTTTATCACTTTTTGTTTTATTTCGAGGAAAAGGAGAGAACATTAACTATATATGATGATTCAGAAACGAATGTTTATTGAAGTAAGAAATAGTTTTCTTTGTGGATATTGAAATTGAAAATATTGATTTTAAATTAAATTTTTCTTTACGTCTCTGCTTTTACTGCCTGAAGGTCAAAGTGTATGATAAGTTGGTAGAAGCTCCCAGGAAAAAGCAATCATAGTATTCAAGTCGTGAAAAAAAATCATAATAAACGAGAAGTACTTTCCCGTTTTAAGTAGTCACGTGCACAAATTCCATGGATAGTTATTTTCTCTGTGTGACACGAGCACAAAAGAACATCGACTGCGTTCTTTATCTTACCAAAGCATGGCTGGAGGCTGTTGTTGGTCACTGGAAAAGAAGGTGAAACAAAAATCCAGGCGCTTAACTCGATTGGATGGTAGAGGAAAATTCAATCAACGATTTCTGCTTCCGTGGATGCCTTTTCTGTTGGAGAGAGGAAAAAAAATGGCGCAAGATTCGAATTCGAATTTCGCAAGCTGTGCGACAAGATTTATTTCAGCGCTTTTGTTACGTGACAATGGAGGGTACTTTTGTCTTTCGCCTTACTTTTTTGTGCACTATGGGGTGTTGTTTCCGATTCTCCTTTTCCGTTTTTTTTTTGTTCCATTTCGTTCTTTCTCTCCTTCGAACAACGAACGAAATTAATATCAAAGCTGTTACATGAACTGGGCGTGTACCAATTCTTCTCTATCTGGGCGCCTGAAGGGACGTTTATGTTGGTGAAGTTATTTCATTTCTGAACTATGACGCGGCGGAGCGTTTTCTTTATTGAAGAGGTTGTTAAAGTAAATACTTTTATGCTTTGTTAGTCCCAACCTTTCATTTGACGTCTTAATTTTTTTTCCTTGCGAAGTATGAGCCGGCATTCTACTGTGCTAAAATATGCAAAAGTCTGCATTAAAGTTTGTTTAAGGACGTAATTTACTGGCCTAGAAAGATCGCACAGATTATCTAGTCTGTAAAAGAGCCGCTCCCATTAAGTATTTTTAAGCCTATGTTGAGAAGAATATTTAGTATTCAGTTAATAATTAAATCTGGGGGTGGGATAAGCCCTTTCTAATGACATCACAAATAGGAATATTTTTCTGAAATATTTTCTGCTATAACAGTTCTCAATTTTTTTTTCTTTTTTTTAAAAATGCATTAACACAAAATATGCGAATTTTCTTTTAAGCTTAAAGTACTTAAAAATTTATTTATTTTTAATATGATTTTTTCATTACCTTTATTTTAATACTATATTCGTCATACACTACATTTTTCTCCTTTAAAATAATCAATTAATCAATCAAAAAATTGTTTTTTTAATTTTTGAATGAAGTTACTTAAACACACTAAAACATTTTAAGGTCAACAATTAAAATTACTTTTTTAAAATCTAATGCTTCAAGTTATAATTTTTCTAAGAAATAATAATAAAATCAGGAAATGTATTTAATTGCTGCAATAAACAGCTTACTCTTGAAGTGAGTGTCCAACTTTTTGATGCCAGGTGCACAAAGAAAACTCTTCACTAATTCGCTGGGATCCCCCAAGTCAGACTGAGAAAACACACATCAGTAGCTCTGTGATCTGGATCAAACTAAATATTTATCTATTTCTAGATCTTGTGGATGGTATAGCAGAAATTTTCGAGAAGTTGCCAACAGTTTTCAAAGGCTTTTTATTGAAACTAAATAAATCACATGACTAAACCAGAACGCTTTGGGATGCCTGTGCAGAGAACGTCACTATTATATGTGCCAGCCATGGTGACATGTCATATTGGGAAACTCTGTGGGAAAGTGGGCAACAATCATGAGCTGTTACAAGGAAACGTTCCTGTATCTCCCACCTGAAACTGATTAACAGATATACTGTTGTTATGTAGTAAGCCACAGTCCATCAATTGAAGGTGGTCTTTAAAGCAGATTAGGATTCACTAACGAGGAACGATATGGTGTCTGGCTTGATGAAAATTCTTAAAAAACGGGATCAGAGCTCAGGCTCACTCGTTGGTAACTCGATGTTGCATATGGTGGTTGTTTGTTTGACGTCAAGCCAAATTCACAAATTAAAATCACTACCAGATCAACACAAATGTCCATAAATTTCTAAATCGAAAGTTGAAGATGAAATTTCAAGCTCTTCCTCTCTTAGTCGATTCTTGCTTATAAAAAACTTAGTTTGTTTGAGGTTAGGTGTTATCCTCTTTTTAAATAGCAAACAAGAGAATCTTTGTAGTATATTTTATCACAATGATCTGTTGCCATTAATTTTATATCATATCTGTTTCTGTTCACTCTTAAACCTCTAACAGGTTCAATGTTGATGCAAGGCTAGATCAACAACAATTTGTTATGGTTCAAATTGTGCTTCGTCTCAGGAATATTTTAGCCATTATAGACGTAACAGTGTTTGTTTTTCTTTGTCAATATTTTTTAGTCGCAAGTCGTAAAAAAAGTACCATTAACCATTTTGTAGATGTTCTTCAAAAGATGTGGTCTGCCTATTCCTCAAGTTGATGAGGGCAATCACTGTATTTGTTCTTTTGTTGTAGAAATACTGTAAGTCACAATATCTTGAGATCTGCCTTGATATCCATGTCCATTGTTTAACAATAGTTTGGATTGAAAGGAATTATCAATCAGAAGAGCGCTGAGTTACCCCTGTGCCATGCTAGACCCAACTTTGAGTACTTTGATACCCCGTTGTGAACATCCTAACGGCCGAAAAATCATTTTAATATCCATTGCTTTCCTGAAGGAATTTTCATAGAGAGCGGGTCATATTAACGTGCAGTAGGGAGAAAACTCCGAAGCATTCACCACTATAAAAGTTCATTTAAAAGACAGTAGCATAACATCTCATTCTTCTTCTTCAAAATATTTTGGATCGAATCCCAAACCTTATGTCTCAAGCGCAATGTATTACCACCAGGCTATGATGCTCCCCAAACTTTGAGTATTTAGATGTGTTAGACTTTTGAGTGATATCATATTACGCGTGTGTGTTTAGTTAATTTAAAATTTTTACAGTCATAGCAAGCAAAAAGTTTAAAAGTCTGTGAAACAAGTAAACTTAAGTTATAAGCAAAATTTTGTACCGAAATAATATTTTTGGGGTTCTGTTTATTATAAAGTATTTATTCCATTCAGTACAGTATAACTAAATTATTACTTTTGTAAAAATATAAAAAAAATAAGTAATTCCTGTTTTGGCCTGCTAAAAATCAATGAAATTGATTGAAAAATAATGATTTATTAAGGAAAATAAAAAAATGTTCGATAAAATTGTTCATTTTAATATAATAAATTTTAGTAAATTATTGTTTGCGTAATCAAAATAAAATGTAAGAAAGCAAATTATTAAATTTTAACAACACCTTGAAATTTCAATGTTCCTCCTCGGCCCTTTTCGGCACATAAATTCACTAATGCAAAAAATTAAGTGGAATGAGACTCTGGGGGGTCTATTAGGGGGTCTTCTGCTTGCTTTTAAATTACGAAGACTCCCCACCGGCTGCTCCCCCTGGTAGAACCCAACTCAGGGAAGTATTGTCCTGCAACAACAGCAATTTATAATTTTGTCAATAATAAGCTTTACAAAAAGCACTACTGAAATTAAATTTTATTCAAATTGGAAAGGGAAAACTTTTAAATACATGTAGATTGTAATTGTTTCTAAATAAAACTTTACAATATTTGATAGAAATTTACAAAAAAATATGTTTTCTTTGAACTATAAAATTACAAATTTAAGTTAATACTTTTTTGTTTCATGAAAACCAAAGAAAAAGAAGAATTTAATGGCTCGTCATACAGAGAAATCTAATCATGAGTAAAAAATGTATGCATTTTATCCTAATTATTCCCTAAAATATGAAATATTAATTAATATAAGTCTGAAATATACACAAAAATCAGCGGTTTAAATTATGTTGTATCTTATTTACTTAAAAGGAAATAACTTGAAAATTGGCTCAAAATATTATTAGTCTCTTATAATTGAAATAAATGCAAATATTTACATGGTTGTAACATATATTTTACTAATTAGAATTCAGTGAATCCGTTTGCAACAAATCTTAATTATTTAGGTTGAAAGAAAATAAAAATATTTTTCTGTTTTATTATACCTGACGTCTACACTTAATAAATAGTAGGGAACCAACATAAGAGAATATAGCACAAAAAATATTTTTAATTAAATTCTGTGTACAGCATGTCTGTGAAATATACTTTCTATCAATAATAAACGTACATTTACCACTGCTTTTTACAATTAATAAATTTGCTGCATTACGGGAAATAAGATAAAATCTATTCATTAAAAGCCTTTGTATGTGGTAGGCACATAAATCTTAATTGAAAAACTGAATTTAATTTAAACTTTGAAGTACTTTATTTTTATCTTCATGAAAATTTTGATTTATGTAAAGTGAAGGAGAAAAATCAGTTTCCACTTTTATTTTGACACCATATTTTAAAAAACCTAATTGCCTTGGGCTATCATATTTTCCACCTACATAATTGCTTTCCAAGAGGACTTTTCATTAATAGTGGGTCGCATTCACGTGTCGCAATAAAGGAAACCCTGAAATAACCAAACACTTTTCCCGACAGACGCTCATGCAAAAGGCAGAAACGCAACGTCCATTTTTCTGTATTCACCAGTGGCTAATATCGAACGCAGAATGTTTTGCTCTGAAGAATGTTATCCTACTATTAAACCATGTGACTATTCGCAATCATTAAATATATGTTTCTGGTTTCTAAAGTTGAGTTACAGCTTTACTTGTTATAGAGTAATTTTGAAAACATGCCGGCTGATTTAACAAGAATTTACAGTTTAACAGGATCGCAAAATACTACACACAGAGATGTGGTTGCTAGATTTTTCTCTTTCTGTATGCACACCACTTGGGATAAATTCTTTGGGAGTTTTCCAGGTTTCCTCCCTTGCTATATATAAATACCACCCACTTATACGGAAAGGCAAAATTTATCGAACTTCAATGTTTCAAAAAGCTTTAATCTAATAAATTATTAATATCATGATATTAAATATGTATATAATTATTTATTTTTGTTCTTTATTGATGTTTATAACTATAATGATTGTAACATATTCTTTGGAATAAAAATTTGGTTGCATACTAAATATTAATTTTCTATTAAATTCCAAAGAATGCATACTATAATGATTGTATCATATTTTTTGAAATAGAAATTTGGTTGGCTAAATTTTAATTTTCTGTTCCATTCCAAATTTTATATTTCTATCCCTAAAAATACGATAGATATATTAATAGTTGTATCATATTCTTTAGAATAGAATATGATTGGCTAAAGTTTAATTTTCTCTGCCATTTCAAAGTTTACATTTTAAATTTAAATTCCAAAAAAAAAAAAATGATAAATACTATAATGGCTGTATCACAAACTTCGATATGGAAATATAAAGTTTGGTGGAAATTGCTATTACACAATAGGATAAACGTTGTTTTTTTATTTCTCCAATCGTTTCAATTGGGGAGAGTGCTTGTACATTTTCTAGTACAAGCACCTTCCCCAATTGAATTTCTTCTAGGTTTTCTCTCTAGTAACATATAAATCCTACATAATATCTATTAAAATTCTACGGGTGTTTAGAAAAAGCTTTACAGGAGCATTTATTAGTTTGTCATGAAATATTATGATATGAAATATTTATATAAATATTAATATTAAATCAAAAACAAGGACTGCAGACATTAAATACACTACTGGCCATTAAAATTGCTATACCAAGAAGGCGACATGCTACAGACGTGAAATTTATACAAAAGGAAGAAGGTGCTGTGATATGCAAATGATTAGCTTTTCAGCGCATTCAGACAAAGCAGGCGCCATTAGCGACACCTACATAGCGTTTAAATGAGGAAATTGTTCAGCCGTTTCCTCAGACAAAAATTGCATTTGAACGTTGTTGCCTGGTGAAAAGTTGTTGTGATGCCTCGTGTAAGAAGGAGAAATGCGTACCAGCACGTTTCTGACTTTGATAAAGGTCGAATTGTAGCGTACCAGGATTGCGGACCAGGATCTTATCGCAATATTCCTGCTCGTGTCGGTCGAGATCCAATGACTGTTAGCAGAATATGGAATCGATGGGTTCAGGACGGTAATACGGAACGCCATGCGGGATCTCAACGGCCACCTATCACTAGTAGCCGAGAAGACAGGCATATTATCCACATGGCCGTAATGGATCGCGCAACCACGTCACGAGCCGTAAGTCAAGATACGGGGTCGTTTGGAAGACAACAAGTGTCTGCACGAACAGTTCGACGACGTTTGCAGCAGCATGGACTCTCAGCTCGGAGACCATGGCTGCGGCTTCCCTTGACGCTGCGTCATAGACAAGAGCGGCTTCAATGGTGTGATCAACGACAAACCTGGGCGCACGAATGGCGAGACGTCATCTTTTCAGATGAATCCAGGTTTTGTGTACAGCATCATGATGGTCGCATCCGTGTTTGGCGGCATCGTGGTGAACGCACACTGGCAGCGTGCATTCGTCATCGTCATACTGGCCCATCACCTGGCGTGATGGTATGGGGTGCCATTGGATACACGTATCGGTCATTTCTTGTTCGCATTGACGGTGCTTTGAACAGTGCACGTTACATTTCTGGTGTGTTATGACCCGTGGCCCTACCCTTTATTCGAGCCCCGCGAAACCCTACGTTTCAGCAGGATAATGCCCGACCGCACGGGGCCGATATTGTACGGACCTTCCTTGATACGGAACATGTTCGGCTGTGCCCTGGCCAGCACGTTCTCCTGATGTTTCACCAATAGAAAACGTCTGGTCAATGGTTGCCGAGCGACTGGCTCGTCACCAAACGCCCGTCACTACGGTTGATAAACTGGCATCGTGTTGAAGCTGCATGGGCATCCGTACCTGTACATGCAATTCAATCTCTGTTTGACTCAATGCCCAGGCGTATAACTACTGTTATTACTGCCAGAGGTGGTTGTTCTGGGTACTGGTTTCTCAGGATCTATCCAGCCAAATTTTTTGAAAATTTAATCACTTGTTATTTCTAGTATAATATATTTGTCCTATAAATATCATTTTGTTATCTGCATTTCTTCCTGGTGTAGCAATTTTAATGGCCAGTAGTGTATTTTCATAAGCGTAATATAATAACGAAATATTTAATTCAAAAATAATAATGTTAATTTTAATGTTTGGTTATTGAATATTTGGAGATATTGAAATGGGGAGATGCACTTTTCTCGCGTATTAAGTATTTTTTCATTTAGAAATTCAAAACTAGATGATTAACGGTACGACCTATCAAATAAAAGTTCGTCGATTCTATTCCCTGTTCAGGTATAGATACCTATATTGATGCGGAATCCAGTTTAGACCATTCAGTCTAGGTTGAATCTGTTCTCGAAAGCGATAAAATTAACCAGTAAAGACTTCATTCTTGTTCCCTGACGATCCGTGAAAACAAATAGTTTGGTTTCCACTCCAATACCAAATTTAGGTTTTAAATACATGAATAATAGCTTTAATTCTTAATGGTGTTTGAAAAATACTCAAAGTTTCAGGTATTACAAGCTGCAGTAAAATAAAACTTCATATTGGTTGCCTTTTTGTAAAATAAGGATCTGTTTTATAACAGATTACCTGAAGCAAATAAAAAATTATTAAATAAACGCTGAAATGGGTACTTTTCACCAGTCATTCGATTCAACTCGAGATTTCGTCCCTTTTTACCTATCAAAGGAAATCTTTCCTCGCTGGACATGGCTTAGAATTTAAACGAAGCATCCTAAATCGGTGGGATAGACCTATATTTTCGAAAAAGCTGCGCGAAATATTTTATATTATATGCTTTTTCCCAAGCAGCCGCCTAAATTCTCCTTTCCCCCCAGTGGCATCATCGTTTCTCATCCATATTTATAGGCCAGATTCCCACCCGGTATTTTCCCTACAGATTTTCTTTTTTTTTTTCCCCTGAATTTTTTCCCTCTTCTCTCTCGCATGTGCTCTTCTCGATCTATGCACATTGTCGGACGGCTGATCTTTCTGAATGGAGTAACCGAATCTTTTTGGTTCGCGCTTTCGCTTGAAATTGAATCAGCGCTCTGGTATACGCTTGTACATCTGCGCGACCCTTCCAACGCCCCCCCCACCACCCCCGCGATTTTTCCCTCTGTGATGGAGCTGACGCGAATGCCGAGGGAAAGTGCTGAGTTGGCACATACAAAAGCTCTCTGCAGTTTTCTATTATTATATTTGTGGCTATGGATTGCTTTGTAGAGCACCCTCTCCCACCCCTCGCGTCTGGCTGGGGTCTTCTACACCGAAAAGTGGTGTATGTGGATTAATGTTTGGTCGCATCCTAAGTCAACTCGCTGATGATGCAGACGCTTTAACGAGAACGCTCAGTACCTATCTATTATTCAAGACCAAAAATCGATTGTGGTTGTTTTCAGTGAGAAATTGGATGATTTCTTTTATTTGAGGAAAGTTTTCCTTCGTTCACCGTGTTGATGTTTGACATACAACCATACAGGATGTTAAGTTTTTTTTATACCTCTTTCTCTAGATAAAAACAAAAAGAATTTAAGAGCTTGCTAAACCAAATATTTACGTTATTTTTGGGGTCAGGTGATTAATATTATATAAAATATACAAATGAATGAAATACTATACAAACATGTATGCGTTTTGTATATGTGTAAAAATATACGAATCTACAAATATAAAAATGTACAAAAAACTCTACGTTTTGTATATGTGTATTCATTTTATATTTGCTCATTTTATATTACGTATTTATTTTCCCCCGAATTAAAATTATTCATTGGAACTAATATTTAATATGCTGTTGCAGAGTTTTCAATTAATAATCACATTTATGATCACCACATTATTTTAGAGCTTTTCCTTTCTAACTATCCTCACGATGAAAACACTCCTCAATGTCTTTGGAGAAAATTTTATGAATGTTTTGAAAGGGATTCACAGAGCTCATCAGATAGAGATTTTCTGTTATGTGAAAACATCCATCTCATAGAGTGCCCAGCTGACTTTCCAGGGCTCATAGTGCCACCAGAGAGTATTTTGAGGAAAGTAAATGCACCTTGAAATCCTCTTCCAAAAACGATCCACAATAAGCTTGCGTGTAACTTGAACTTAATACAATCAAATATCACAGAAATTTGATATTTTGAGCTGAATGTGAGCTATCATTATGAGTAATTATACTAAACGGAGTAATGGGGGTGAGATGAATTATATATATATACAGATATGGCTGTGTTGGAAGTTCACCAATCAATAGTGATTCAGAATGTCTGAAACTTCTTCATGATATGAGATCAACAGTGACAGACTGTGCTGAATCTTGTACTTAGAAACGCCATTAAGTTGGCTTGCTTTATATTCAGCACCGAGTTGAGCTTTTTCTATTACTGACAATATTTTACAAAGCGAGTCATTCTACCTGATGTGTATATGCTCAATTTCACGGCTTTTGCTACAGGGCATTTATTCCTTCATATTGATAAACCAAACTAAGGCACTTAAAATATGTCGTGGTAGCAATGTCCTCCATGTTCCATTCCAAATTAATACCTCTGGGGCTTTTTGGTCCAGGCTTTGGGTCTTCCCTGACTTCTGAATCTAAATTAGAAGATCCAGATGGTGCTGCCGTTTATGAGTCAAAAATCGTACTTCCACTCTCGTAGGGGGTGCTCTATTCATAATGGAAGACTGTTTCTAACTTCATTCGCCCAGTCCCAAACGGAAGGGCTTGGCTACGCCAAGTGTCATACGTGACAACAACATATAAATAAGATATATAAATCAACAACATATAGAAACTTTCTTAAGCCCGATGAATTATGATTTTCTGAAAATACTTATTCAGTACTTTGGATAATCACAGCCTATCATCTCAAGTTCGTTTTGATTTGCAAACTTTTTCGTGAAACACATTTGTAATCTCTGAAATGATGAATCACATTCCCTACAGTAAAACTATGTTTCCTCTGGATTATGTGTCTTCTGTGTGATTAAAATGGGCTCATAATCAAACTAGGGTACTGATAATATAGAATTGGATAAACTGAGTACCAGAAAGCTTGAGAAGTAAACACTGGGGGTTTTGTAAGACAGGCTACTTAAATGGGACATATGCTTTGCACCCAATGGCTCTCAGTCAAGAAAACTGATATGGGCGCAGTAGATCTTGACCCTTTAGAGACTGTCATGCCACTGAGCTTAATTTTAGTTTATTATGTATAATATTCACAAGCTTATATTATATATATATACTGCCCCATGAATTGGAAATTTTGATATTTGTATTTAAATGCTTATTAGGGATGAAGTATGAAAATTTTTCTTATGACATAATTGATGTATTTTAGAATGTTAGCATAAATAAGGTAGTGTGTAAGGTGTACAGCATGTCACGATGAATGAATTAAAATAGAAAAGAAAGACATTTTACCATTTGGAAAAAGGATTTATTATTAGTGCTCTTTTAGCAGAAACTTCGGAGACAGCTAATCTCAATGATTTCTCAGCAACAGCTATATCCCAGATTTTCAAAAGCTGCAATCAAACACAACTGTCATTGTGTCGCAGACGTAACTGAAGTTCAAACATAGTTTTCCAACAGCATGATACATGCCGTCTTCGACGTATTTTGAAGCAGAACAGAAACATTACTGTCCTTCAAATGCGAAAAAACGTCAACCAAGTCACTTTTCAATAGATTTTAGCTCAAACCATGCACAGAGAATGGCAAAGGGCAGGAGTACATAGGTGGGTGCCAGTGAGAAAATTACTCATTTCTAACAGTTATGCAAAAAATCGATTGTAGCAGTGTCTGAGAAGAAGACACAAAAACACCTGAGGACTGGAAATGGATAATGTAGTAGTGTTAATCTCGCTATACCTTATTTTGCACGATGGAAAACATCGAGACTTCATCAAGCCACGTTGCCTTAGTAGCACTTTTCAAGGGTTTGATTGGTATATTATTGTATGGGTATATTTTACTGGCATACAAAGAAATTGTTTGGTGTTACTTGAGCGAACGAAACGCAATGATATATCTAGATATGCCGGCAGATTACCTATACCTTTGTGTTATATGCTTGCTCATATGGGTAATAGACACTTCATAAAGGATAATGCAACTATATATCGTAGAAATGCTCAAAATGTGTTTGTTGAATATCAGTCTAACATCCGTTACTTTTCATGGCCGCAGCAGAGCCCCGTTCTTAAAGGGACAGAACACGTATAGAATAGTATGGAAAGAAGAATCCGTTTTTTTCCACTTCCATCTAAGTTTACATCTAATAAGATCATAAGCAATGCATCATATTTTCTTTACATAAATACAATCCAGAAGCCTGCATACTCGATGCCTAACGAATAAGACCTGTTGTCTACAGAAAAAGAGCTCCAATAAAATATTGATATTAGGTGTCTAATTCACTCACCAATGTATATAAAATATATATCTTATTTTTTAAGTATTGTATTATACCTATATTACTTAATATTCTCTTTATATATTGCTACTTATTTTTTTTATAATTATATTTCATTTTGTAACTCAGATTTCTATGTTTAATTTTTGTCATGTTTCAATAATGGCAATAAATTTCCTATTTTGATTTATATATGTTATGACTTTGCATTATTGCACTCTGTGTTTGTATTAATGTATCAAATTATTCTTTCGAGAAATTTCAGCAATTTTGCGCGCTTAAATTCAAATATAAAAAATAATTTGGTTTTTCAACATTTCATTAAAGGTAAATCAAAATGTCGATATTATTACTAAACACTGATTTTATGAAGAAAATAATTTTGTGTTTAAAATATAAAACACATCTCAAATAAATTTTGAATGTAAATTTTATTTGAGTTGATTATTATTATATTTTTTGAATATAAAATTTGGATTTTTATTAAGTTTTGCTATTTAGACTGAATTTTGTAGATATATTCATTAACTCATAAAATACCATTTCTTGTCGGTCGGTATATGCTCAAAAGAATGAGGATTTTTATAAATACTCCCTTCAGACAAAAGTAGCATAATAAATCAACGAGTCAATTCCAAATCACATGTAATTTATGGCGTTTGATATCGGTGGTTGGGCAAATATATCCTTGTCTAAAAATTGGGTTTCCACCCTTTTGTATCCCCCCCTCATCATGCACTTACTGCATTCGTGCCTGCCAGATGCGATACTCAATTGGATAACTAGTCTCACACTGAATGGGGGAGGAGTCGGAAAGAACTTTTTTACGCCATAATTTTTTTTTATCCATTACGACGTCACATCATATAAATGACAACGCTCCCGAAATATAATTGTACTGGTCACGTGATGGAGCGTGTTTTGTCGCGTAATTGGCAAGACCTTATAAAAGAGCTGAGTCAGCCTATTGAGGGGATCCTATTTTTTTTTATCCCTATTCTCCTTTCTTTTTCCCCCATTTTTTCCATACCAGAAGTTCTTTTATCCGACTTCGTATAGTTATTGAAGAAGATTACAAAGATCACGTACATAGTTTGAAAATAGTTTTCTTTTTTTTTATATATCCAAAAGGATGCCGCTATTTGATATTGAGTGGTTGAAAGTTATGAAAGCCAATAAATTGTGTCGCAAAATTTATTAATGAAATTTTGTGTGAAATATCCTTCATTTTTTTAAAGATTGTCAATAGTAAATATTTAGAAATAATTTATTAATTTTGGAAATATAAGAAACGTTTTTGTATTCATTTATTCAAATATCATTAAGAAAGAGATTTTTAAAAATATAATAAGAAGTAATGGGGATTTTATTTGGAGTTACAATGCATACAACCTAAAATCTGTAGCTTATTTCGATGCTTGTTAACAAATCACAATATTTTGTCCATCAAGAGCAATTGTGAAGTGAGGACAATATTCATATGATGATAGAAGCAATTCTTTTTCTCTGAAAACTCTCTGGCACCCATCTCGACTTATATGCGGATACAAAAAAAAAAAAGAAAGAAAGAAAAAAAAACATAACTGTTCTCAACCTCGGACCTCTCTCTAGAATCCAGTCCAACAGCCCTGTGCATGCAGAAATAAAAAAATAAACAACTTTTAAATCTAGACATTCAATTGGCCCCTACGCCAACCTATATGAAAGCAGAAAACAATCACCTGATATCCATTTCCCATTGTTAAACAGCATGTAGGATTGAAATTTGTATCTTCAAATATTGGAGAGCCTGGTGATGCTACCAAATCTGGATGACACTATAAATACACTGGAAGAGTTGCAAAATTTTAGTGATAACCATTCTAACTTTTACTCTTATAGGAAATAAAATAAAATCTACAGAACTGCATGTGAGCACCGGACTTAATCTGAAGTTTAACGGGCTTAGAATAATCACCTATCATCAAGCGCCTCATAATTTTGAACCACGATAAAGTGACGAAATCACACCTGAGCAGTACTCTCCACATCCAGACCACACCAGAGATGGATCAGGTTAACGTGGACCCACGGAGCAATCCAGTGAGGCTTCTAATTACTGCCTGCAAAAAAATCCTTCACTTAGCTGATATTAACAGGAAGCCACTAGAGCTTAATTAAAGATCTCAAGGTCATCGACCTAGGTTTTATTTAGTTCAAGTTGGTCTGATTTGTGGCCATTTTTTACAGATTTTCAGTTTGACTGGATCCTACATAAACTGAAGTTCAAATGGATTCTTAATCACTACAAGCATCTAGCACGAATTAGGTTTCAAATTCATAACCTACGTAACTGAAAACTTGAGAACTAATCAAACCACCAATTCCCGCCACTAATTCGGTTTATCTGATTTGGAACTATCATATCAAATGCATATTTTGAAAAATCTTTGTCTGTTGTTTGTAGATAGCAAGATATTAATTAATGGTAATATAGTTATATTTCCGCGTTATGTCCGTTAACCTTATCAATGAATGCATTTACCAATTTAGCTCATCATTGGATTTAGCTGGGAATCATGTTCTCATCTATAGAAGCGGAGACTATCTGCCAGCAACTTTTATATCAAGTCTTATGTTAAAACTATCAATATGATGATATCAATTTATCAAAATTTAGTAATTGATATTACTTTTCTACAATGTGAGGTAAAATCAGTCTAGCGCAACGTTCAAAATTCTGCTTTGTCATATGCTTTTAGAATTCAGTCAGATAGTTTGCAAAAGTTAAAAAGTAAATATTTTGTAAATGATGACAAAAATTACAGAATTTTAAAAAAAATATACAAAAGCAAATAACTGGTATACAACTTAATGTTTTCTTGTGTACCTTCTCTACAGGATTTGATTGAAATTTTGTTGAAAACTGACTAGATTTCAAAATAAAAATTAAATTATTAAACTCCACGACATCACTAAAATAATTTTTTTATTTAATTATTATAAAAAATATTTATTTCATTATAAAATTCATATTATTATTACAAATATTTAATTCATTTTAAAAATTAAAAATACAGTCATTCATATAGAATTTGTAGTATTTATACTAACGTAATCTTGAATGTATGAAGAAAAATGTATTCCTTCTAATTTTTGGTGAAGATATTTACTTTCATAATTAATATTTTAAAGCATTTTTAAAGTAATTATTTTTATTCTTAGCAAGGTTAATTCATGTGTGATAAAAAAGTGCTTTTTTTATACCTATTTTTAGCTAAATAACTATTTCAAATAATGTCAACTACCTCAAAACCTAAAAACCCCATTGTCTTTCCGACAATATTTACGTAAAAATAGCACCGCCTGCATTCATAGCATTCTTTTCCACTTACATAAGGAAAACATCAATATTAAGCAAAGTGCTGAATATTTCGCGAGGGAAACAATCAATTTGTTTTCCGTTCAGTGGAAACTAGAATGTTAACAAATCCCTCGTAATCTGTGCACGCGGTTCATCTTCTGATACCCTTGCAAACAGAGCGCATACTTTGCTCCCACTGCGATTACCTCAGTTGTTCTGCCCAATCTTCATTGTTTGATCAACATCGAATATTAATTACAGTTCATCCCCATTTGGGAAACAGAACAGGATTTTAATTTGAATGCTTAAGTTATTACAAATTTATGTAGTGCAGAATTTCAAACAGATAACACTTTCCAGTTTATTGAATAATAAACGTCGTTAAAACTTTAATTCAATGATTTTAGTTCTGTTTGAAGTAGTAACCAGTATAGGTGTTAGCTCTTGAAGAAACTAAAAGTGATGACAAAGATATTTGAAATTTAAAATTCAGAAAACTAAATTTAATTACTTGTAATAATCACTGATGAAATAAATTACTAAAATGAAAAACATGTTACAAAATTAAAATTAAATCGAATATAAAATTCAAATGGAGAAGTAAGCAAAAGAGCATACCGCTTTTCAATTAATAAAAATATATGATTGAGAAGCAATATGTTCTTTTTGACACGATTTCGTATAATTTACTTTTTGAAATGATATATTCAAACAACATTTTTAGTAACAAATACTAACGATTTAAGTGCAAACTCAAGGATTATGAATAAATGAAAAATACATCCATAGAGTTAAGAAAATAAGACAAATAGAAGTTTAATATTTTAACTACAATAAGACAATTGAAAATTGAATATTTTGGCGTCCTATGACTTATAATAAAAATCTAGGATATGAATGGTTATATTTTTCTTTGAGTGGAAATAATAGGAGTTAAATTTTTCCAGAGATTAAAGATTTTGAGCTACTGCTGCCTTATAATCCATCATGCCAATTTCTAAATCTTTTTGGAGACGAAAAAGTTTTGCCAAAATAACATAATTGTGATGTAATGCAACGAAAATCTCGTAATTGAGACATAATAAATTCCTGAAAAAGTAAGTTTAAATTAAAAAATAAGTCTAAAAAATAAGTTTAAATTTAATAAATATATTTTTGAATATATTTATGTAATATATTTTTAAAGTAATATATTTATTTTTGATTTTTTAATAAATATATTTTTATTAAAAAATCAAAATAAAATTATATTTATTTTTGAAATATTAAGATATTAAAAAAAAGAAAATATAAGAATATTAATTTAAATACGCTAATAGAATAAAATGTTTTAAATTCGATGACTAGGGTTGCCAAAATAGAATTTCCTACATAATTTTTATTCTTCTCCATTTCTACGACGTTATAAGAGCCAGGTTTCCAAGTAAACGAGAAAATTCCAAAAAAGTTACCAAACTAAGAAATTGGCATGAGGGATCATATGACAGCTGTGCCTTAAATATTTTGTTTCATGAAGGTTAGTCTTATCCTTCTTTGAATTAGAATCATGTCTTCAGTCAACTTAAAACTAGGAATTTAAAATGATTCTGTATAGATTTATTGTTTTTCTATAATTATAATTAAAAAAACAGTGATCGTAAGAAAAATAAAAATTTATGAAACATTAAAATACCTTTTATTTGCTTATTTGATTATTTTATAATGGAATATTTAAACGGTATTTTTCTATTTTTTTATTATTATTTAAAAACAAAATCAAAAGAATTTACTACACCAGAGGTGCTTACATATTCAGCAAAAATTCTTATTTACATTTCCAATATTTCTTACACTCAATAAATTAATCCTTTGGGAATATTTTCTTTGGTTAAATTGCGCTTTAGGTCGCCTACTTCACCAACTCGCGAATTTGAAACGTTTTTTTGCGCATGCTCCTTAATTACTCTTCTGTTTTAGCCTTTTCATTGGTCGCAAGTTAAGTTTCACTTTGAAACAGCAATAGAATTTTCGCCATGGCATCGGCGATTTTGAAAACGCGCCAAGTAGGGGACCTAAAGCGCATTTTTACCTTTTCTTTAAATTTTTAAACACATAACTGTAGTTTTTATATAGACTCTGAATGGAATAACGGACTACAAGTGTTTAGCAGAAATATTTACTATTGTTTCTACCTGATACTCTATAATTATTATAGATTTTCAACATTACTCATCATTACGTTTGAAATAATGCATTTTCAATGCTTTGTTGAGAACTAAGTACAAATAATCAACGGCAGTGAAGTACACGAATAACAGTAGAACATTGTATACTTTTTAGGTAATAGAAAACATAAATAAGCAGTTTCAAGAATTTGTTGAATCAAAAACAATTATTGCTTAAACCAGTTTAGATTTTCAACAATACACGACATATGGCTTAGTTTTGTTACATTAAAGCGATATTATGTATTACTTAGAGCCAAAATGAAATAATCCATACTAATAAAGTACTTTATTATTGTAAAAAATCTTATATTCGTAAGATAAATAAGCACTTTTAAGAATTAACACAATCATTTATTTGAATGACATCTCATGACAATGTTTCAAGTTAAAATTGATTAATAAAATAAGAAATCTATAAAGTGATAGGCTAATTTTAGATTATGCCATTCAGAGCGAAATCGTAATTAAGTCCCACAGATGAAATCAAATATTTATTTCTCTATCACAAATGCCCAGTTTTGATGTGTTTTAAGCATTTACGAAATTGCGCCAATCGAAATTCTGTCACTCAAGATCGCTTAGAACTAAATCGGTTCTCATGAATTAAATTCATTAACTTTTTGCATACATCGAAATGAAAATGCAATTATATATTTTTAGAGATTACAGTAAAAAAATAAATATACATAAAATGTATTAACATAGTAGGTATTACTAAGATAGGATTTCAGGAATGATATTTTATTTAATATTTGAGCAGAAATATAACATTAATTATGAAATACAACTGGGAATGCAAGATCTTTCATAAAATTTGAAGCGTACGTGTAACAATGAATATTCATCACATATGACTTGATGTCTTCTCTCTTTAGTGTTTGTTAAAACTTATCGTTTTGTTTTTTGTGTAATTTTTGCTTATAGATATTCCGAGTCCCAAGATATTTTAAATTCATTTCTCTCTTTAAATATTACTATCAGAAATTTTCCAATATAAATCAAAATTAAATATTTTTCTTATATTATAGTTTTTGAAACACAGTTCAAGAAGCACTTTTTTTTTTTTAATCAAAATCTTGTATTACATGTTTATTGATGAGAAACAAAATCAATAAAATGTGCAATACCATAAATGCGATAATATTGTTTCTATGCAATATGTTGATCGTAATCAGTTTTAAATCAACTCTCAAAATTATTTAAAATACTTATCAAATTTAAGCCGTGGCGGGCTGGTGAGCGAGGGAGTTCTTTCTCATTACAGGAAGGTCGTAAATTCGAATCCCAACCTAATCGAAGATCCATTAAGTCCGCTATTGGCGACTGGTGCATGTTAAATATATCATGATCGCAATGTCTTCCAAGTGAAATGATAACTCTGGGAGGGTAGACCAATTCTGGAGTTTTTCTGCTGGGTCTCCTCTTTTAAATTACGAAGACCTACTTTCGAGACTACGTTGGCACAGCTACAGGGTTCCAACTTCACTTCTGCCCCTTGTAGTGCTGAAAGGGGAAACTATTAGTAGCCAAGCGATATACAACTACAACAACAACTTATCAAACTTTAGATTTTATATTTAAATATTGTTTGAATGAAGTAAGTTGATGTATACCACAAGATGACAGAATATTAAACCATTAAAGTTTCATGAATATGACTTCCTTTAGTCTAATGATAGAATCGCATTCTTTAGAGTGCGAAGTTCCCAGTTTGATCCATGCTTATTGCTAATGAACTGAGGATGAGTGTTGTGCTTCTGTTTTCTAAAAGGACATTTGTTGGTACTTGAGAGTTTTCTTTCTTTGCGATAAATGAATACAACTCACTGTCTATGAAAAGTCTTTTCTGGAAAGCAAGAACATGAAATAATTACTTGAAAAAACCTTACAGGTTTATTTACTTAAAAGTTCAATAAGCTTTGTCAAAATTTCGTAAGAAGACTAACTATATGTTTTCACATTTTTAATAAAAGCTTAATATTTTGGACTCTAAATATTTTGAGATTTTAAATAATGCTACATATTCAGTTGTTTTCCGTTAAATCTGAATATTTCCTGTCACACGTTTGTTAAAATAGAGCTATCGTGACAAAATCTTTTAATAAATAAACTCAAGGGACCCATTTTTAATAATTTTTTAGGGACAATTATCCCTTTAAAGTGACTATAGTAGATAAGTATGTTAATAATAGATCATATCACTATTATGTGAAAATCAATTAATTACTTAATTTTGAAGCAAATTAGAGATTGCATCAATTTGCTTCAATTTATTAAAAGACACATTTTAATTTACTTATCTCATTATCAAACATCTTTGTCTCATATACAATGAAGCTTTTAGAGCAAGTAAAGTTTTCTTAGACTTACTACTTAGATTTTAGAACAGATAAAGATATATCTTATACTCATTTATTGTTTATGTTTTTGAATATTCAAAAGCATATCTTTGTCTCACATATTATGTAGCATATCTTTGTCTTACATTCTATGTAGCTTTTAGAGCACAATTAAAGGTAACTTAAATTGACTACTTAGATTTTAGAACAGATAAAGATATATTTTAGACTCACTTATTGCTTATCTTTTAGAATATATCAAAAACATATCTTTGTCTCACATACTTTGTAGCTTTTAGAAAAACTAAGGTGTATCTCATACTCGCTTACCATGCAGGTTTTAAAACAACTTAAGTAATTTGTAAAAAGCAAGAAACCCTATTTCGATGTTAGGAGCGTCAACATTTTTTGAATTAACTTGAAAAAAGAAACAATTTATGCTTTAGTGCAAAAATATTTTAAAACGTGAGTTTGTTTAAACAAAAAAGCTTGACTCTTTTATTGCATAAGATTAAAAATGAGGTCAATGCCTTAGGATTTTATATCTATTTATATAAATATATATAATTTAGATTATATTAAATATCTCTGTACATAGAAATATCTTTCTCAGGAAACATTTTGGTAATAAAAATTTAATAATTTTAAATTTTCCTTTGGACATTAATTTTCAAATTGTAATTATATTTTTAAATATTGAGGAGTTTCTAAAATTTGTTAAGTAATTCTTAAGGTAAATGATTTTATATTTAAATTAAGATAATACGATTTAAAATAACTTCTATATATCGAATTTATTTTTAAAAAAAAAGAGCTTCCTTTTTACATAAATATCTGGAGTTATAGATAACAATAAAAATTCTTTCCTTCATGCAAAACTTCATTTAACATACACTGATCAAAGCTTAACAATTAATTTTGATCTATGAACTAACTGGTTGTCATAGTATATTCTGTAGTATATGTATGAACAAATTCGCAAATCATTAACCCTAAATTGTGTGGGAAGAACAATATATCACAAAGTAAATATTTCATGCTATAAAGTAAACCAAACACGTAAAAAATATCCGTAAGTGATTCTCAAAATTTACGATCATAAATGGAAACCTAGGAGTTCTATGGAGAAACTTTCAATCCCTTTTTTTGTTTCCAGAGAGTCAGCCGTGTTCAAGAAAACTAAATTTGTCCTCACGTGGGTCATAACTTTTAATTCCAGTTTGTTCCACCTACTCTCCTTTTTCTTTGCTTCCCAACAACACTTCCTGCCGCTTTCTTTACCCTTTCTTTTATGGCCTTCGCAGTTCGGGAACTTTCAGATAAATTCCGTGTCCTCTGCCTAGCCGACCAGGCCGTTCCGTTATAAGCTCATAACGGCTAACCCCTATTTCACGAAGAAATATGGGTATCGTTACGTCTGACAACTGGCTCGGAGGACGGCGTAACGCAACGCATCAAGGCCCTAAGCTGTTGGGATGGCACTTAATTTAGTGCTTTTCTCTTTCTTTCTTAAAAGGAAAGATGTTGTCGCGGCGCTTGCCAAAGCAAAATATTAACCTTAAAGTGTGGACTCTTGCAAGTTTTAAGCTCAGTATTCAGGTTTCTTTTGCGTAAGATTAGTTAAAAATCGCTGATTAAGGAGGCCAGTTTCGTTATGTTATTAGCGCTAAAACTGCTGTTAGTGCATTTATGTAGCGTAATTGTATTGTTTTATAACGTTTTATCATTTTAGTTTATTTTTTTTAATAAAAGATCATAATGGAGAAAGGTTTGCGTTCTGTATTTAACAATATTCATTGCTAAATATAGAAACAATTTATAGTTAATATATATATTGTTAAATATAGAGTATAACTCTCTCCATTATGCTGTTTTTTATTCCAAGAGAAGAATTGAACACACACACACACACACACACACACACACACACACACACACACACA
>JAPDSC010019692.1:607236-630266 GCA_026290005.1 Latrodectus geometricus | reverse complement strand
ACACACACACACACACACACACACACACACACACACACACACACACATATATATATATATATATATATATTTTAATGATTATATATATATATATTTTAATGATGAGCACAAGGTGACTAACCCTTCTCCATAACAAGGCCAGAAACTGCTTAGTGTTCTGTGAACCAAATTATATATAATATAATTTAACGCCCATCTGATGCGTTTATTATTAAAAAATGTAATGAAAATGCTAGTTAATCAAAATTAAAATAAATTGCTCAAAATCTACATTTATTTTCTAATTATTTGATTTTATTGGAAAATTAATTGATTGTTTATTAGTTGTAATATCTATTAACCATTGCTAATAAATTTAACTTAATTAAGTATTTCTATTTTGTTTGCCTACAGTTATTTTTTCCCACATATTTAATTGGTTCGGATAATAATTTTATATTAGATTTCGAACCGCTACAAACATCTACAAAGCGGGAAAAAATATTTAGTTTTATTTATTTTATTTTAATTCGCTTCAGTTAATTAAAAAAATATTTTGATTATAAGAAATTTGAAAAGACATTTTTATCCCTGATTGAATTATCCCTTATGAAAACTTTAGAAACTTTTCAATTCTTTTATTAAAATTAGAATAAAAAACTATAATATCAGTTCACCAGTAAAAATGTATTCATTTATATCGTAAATCTCCAATAAACACAAAATAATAAATCAAACATGCTGATGGAAATTTTATTTAATACTTTCTAACAATTTAAAATCAAAAGTAGCATTTTGTAATTGGCAACACTTCACCTTGAAATCATAAGAAGCTCATGAAAATTTAACTCTAGCCACACGCAGTGGAAATGTCAACCAGTACGTGTAGAGTAAAGCAAATGAAAAATTGTGGTAATTTACTTTCTCTTTGATTATGACGAATGACTTGCTCTAGATTGATCGTGAAAGGAATGAATAAGTACACATATAATGTGTAAGTGTATTTCCATTTGTAGAAGAATATGAAGATGTCCTAAAACGAAATCATGCTATCAATTAAGAATACAGAAGAAGCCTTGTTTTCTTTAGCAGACATTTCTAGTAATTTAAAAAAACTTATTTCTGTTTGAGAAAGAAAAAAATAGCAACGTAGGAGCAAACAAATGGGAAACAATGATATGTTTTATGACAGGAAAATGAAACTCTGTGCTGATGATAATTAAAATTTTAATTTTCTGAATTGTATCTACAATTTTAATTATCTGAATCTGCATGTTTTCTAAATGAGATAGTAAAATAAAAAACAGTTCTTTTTTTTAATATTTGTATTCTTATTTGTAAATATGCAGTCTTACAAATCACCGATTTATAAGACTGAGGACATTGCGTATAAGATATAATTCTCCTGTAACTGTGGTAAATAATATTACTCATTTGAACGTACCATAGAATTTCAACCAAAGTAATCTGCTTATCAAAAACATCACTTTCGCAGTTAAAAGTCTGTGTATTCAATATTGATAAACACCGTCGATATGAGGGGATCAATAAATGTTAAAAGTTTTGAAAGTCCATCTTCTAGTTTTGCTTTGAGAGGAAGTTGTGAGCCCTGGCATCGTTTTCTCTACTTAGCCCAGTGTGCTTCTACCAGTTAGGTAAAGGTTCCTGCATAAAAGTTTTCGTAATTTAGAAACAGGCACCAAAAAAAAGATGACCTATATTTGACCTGCCACACCCAGAGGTATCATTTCACTTGGAGGACATTGCAACCACAATGCATTTTGCGTACACCAGTCGTCTTAGTGAACACGATGGATTTTCGGTGAAGTCATGAATCGAACTCACCACCTTCCAATAGTGTGAACGACGCCCTAAGCAAGCAGGTCATAGAGAGGAGGGTGCCAGCTCATGTGCAAACACATGGTATCACTTGACTTGATTCAAAACCACAAGAGAATTGGCTATATCTAGCAGCTTCAGCTAACGGAAAGAAGCAACTGGAAGCTATCAAAATAACTTATCCTAGACACTTACTGATATTGTTCCCGAAATCTCATATTCTTTGTCTCTACCTGTGGACCACGTTGAGCCAGCATAAATTAATTTACTTTTGCTATTTCATCTTCCTTTGAAAATAAAAAGAATCTCAGCTTTATATTTTCACATTGATTTTTATCTCTTCTTATATATATTAAAATATATTAAATTAATGAATAAAATCTTGTAAGAATCTCAACTGAAGCACACATTCATACACAATATATTGCTTATTTTCTAAAATGAATTCAATACATATTTTGTTTTCTTGTTATCTTAAAATGTTTTCTCGTAAATTTAAAAATCTGCATCAAAAAAAAAAAAAAAAAAAAAAAAAAAACCCCATCTAGAAATTAATAAAAAATTACTTTGTTTTTTATATGAAAATTTTTTTATGAAAATATTACGTAAGTAAAATTAATGGTAATTTCATTTTCGTTATTTGATCAGATATCATAAAATGTAAGTAAATAAGTGAATTAAACATGATATTTTGTAACAGCGCTATTAATACAAAAAATATATCAATATTTATACTTATATTAATTAAGTATATAAATTTATTATATATTTATTATTTATTTAAAATAATTAATAATTATGTAGGAAATTTAAATTTGCGAAATATATTTTTTCATTCTCATTTCAGATATATTAATTCTAAATTTTGATTTATGCAACAAAATCTAAATGAAAATTAACCTCTCGATAACAGTTAAAAGTAATTTTAATAACAGGTAAAAATAACTCGTTTATAGTTAGAAATAACTAGTTATTTTGTGTTTTTTTTTCATGGACTAATTATATTTATTCTGTACCTCCTTCCATTTGACGAATTTTAGCTGAATAATATGCATTCTGGTTTATCATTCGAGAGCTCGTGGGTTTGAATTCTTTTTCGAATACAGAAGCATAAAGGTAATTCTGTAAGAGGCATAGATTTCATGCATATTCATTTTCTTGTGCAAAATATGATAGTAGATTGGCAAACAAAGCAAAAGACTTTTTGTAATTGTTAGATTCAGCAAATAAAAAGAGTAACACATTTTTTCCAAAATTTGTAAATCCAGGAAATATTTTGAGAGAAGAATCAATGTAGACAAAGAAACAATTAATTTATTCAGAAAAGAATTAATGTAAAAAAAAATACATTATATAATAAATTTAAGTAATATTAAAACCCATATTTTATTGTTATTAAAATTTATTTCTTTTGTGGAAGAGTTAAAAAAATGTATCAAAATAGAAATAAAGTATTTATTAAATCTTTCAGATATTATGAGAAATTTAATTTAAATTTGGTTTTTTTGTGTGCTGTTGTTTACCACTAATCTCCAGCAATAGTTTTTGTTTTATTTTATTTTATTTTTTTTAATTCTTTAACGCATGTTCATTATTTTTTTACTCCACACGTATTTTGCAAAAATATTCAATATTTTTGCATCATTCTCTCATAAAATATCAAGATGTAAAATTGGAAAATATTTTAAAATCACATGCTAATATTCTATATAAGTTTCCAAATTTTGTAAAGCACTTTAATGATAATAATAATTTAACATTCATTTTCTTTGAAACAGTGATAAAAACTCTCAATAATCAAAATAATGCAAGTATAATGACATTAATGATTATGAATTCAACCATTAATGTGTTTATTTTTGAAAAAAAAAAAATAAGTTGATTAACAAAATAAAATATAAACCTGAAAATATCTCGTATGTGAACAATGTAAAGAAAGGAACGAAAATAATATCGATATTAAAAGAAACAAATAAAAGTAAAAACGTAATTATGGAGATATTAAAGTAAATATAATTTTATACACTTGTAACACTACATTTAATTTATTTTTAAAGAGAATGAAAATATTAGTTTTCAGGCTATTTTAAACATGTACATAAAAATTTAGATGCGGTTCTTTTATTTCAAGACTCTATCAACAAATTGAAAATGGCGTGTAAGTTAAAAATCTTTTATTTGAAATAAAAATTTTAATGGAAAGTTAAATATTTATTTTTCATAAAAACCAGATAATTTCTCTAGTATAAACTAATCTGAGATGTTTAAATTCATTGAAACTTAAAAAAAAAGAAACTATTTACCTAAGCGAATTATAATTAATGTTCCATTAGTATTGACGTAAAGATTTAACAAATTATAGTTGAATTGCGAAAGATTTAGAAACAAATATTTATTTAAAAACTACCGAGGCTTAAGCTCATCATGTTTACTTGCCGAGGAAAGAAATTCATAAGAATAATTACTAAAACAAAGCGACAATGGATGGGAAAAAAAGTCGGGAAAAGTATTTTCAAACTAAATGAACCATGAATACAAGTAACTACATCAACTGCTTAATGTTTAATAGCACAATAATCTAAAGTTTTGAAATTAGTTGGATTTAATGAAGCATTTTAAACAGCATTAAGGAAATTTATCTTCAGTACTTAACTTTCATGAGTTTTACTGTGTAAATGTGATTAGCAAAATGACTGAGTGTAAATCTTGATTAAACAATGCAATCCTTCGATAAATGCATTTTTGCATCAATCCTTTGCTTCTTATTTCCCTTCTGTGGAAACAGAGGAATTGCAACTAACTATTATAATTATGAAGATTTCTTAAAATAATACTCTTTAAGTATAGATCATTTGTTTAAATGATTTTTCTGCATTAAGTTATGATTATATAATGTATATATATTATTAACTAGACCATTGGTTAAAGTTTATAAAACATATCTTAAATTTACCATGCGTTAAAAATGCTCATTCGACAACTTTTAGCATTAATGCACACAAAATATTGTTTTCCTTTTTTTAAATTACTATTTTTCAGTATTTTTCACTATAAATTTTCCTAATTAAAATATTTTTTTTTGAATGATATACTCTTGACATTATTTTTGTAAACTGTTACGAAGATAAAGTGAATTTTTACTAGTTATTTTTTAGAAATTAATCGTATTGATTTCCAATTTATTAATATATTATTATATGTTCATATATATATATGCAAAATATATCCATATATGTATGCAAAAATTATCAAAACAGTTTTAATTTTCTAGCAATTAAATTTTAAATTATTATAGGTGCAGTTTATAAATATATTTTCTTCATAAGTATATTTTATGTCAAATATTTTTAATTTTAAGACTTAGTGATGTCGTCATATGCAGTAAACATCTTCAGTGATGATTTTTATTGATATTCTTTGTTTCCTGTTTCATAAAAAAAAAGAAAGAAAATAGAATACTCAACTTATCGAAAACTCATATCTAACTCGTCTTTTCAGATTTTCTTTCATTTTACAACTATTGTCTTTTTTTTAGTATTATTTCCCTTTGATAAAAATTATATTTCAGAATCTGAGAATGGGGTTACATATATATATTAAACAAAGAATTAATTCCTGGAAAGTATGGTCCCTCTCGAATGCAATCAATGAATGGTAGAATGATACGCCATTTATCCACGGAAATTTCGGAAAAGCAATAAAACTGGCTTTTATGAAAGCAAATATATTTTAGGAGAGTTAATGCGGATATCTTCAGACTAAATACCTCCTCCTAGAACAAAGGGTCTCGGGAATTAATAAAACGTCAAAACTCTCGGAGACCATCTACTTTTCTAATGGGGTACCAAAGAAAGATGTGGGGAAAAGCTCTCCCACAATACTCGTCGCTTCTGTGAGAATACAACTAAAAATCTAATAAGATGGGGATATTTGAGATTTTTTTCCCTTTTTGTCCTATCTTCATTTTAATTCCTCCTCAAGTCCAAAGAAAAGAATTCCACAATGCATATCTCTGAGAGCAAATATAAAAGTAAAAGGCTTACATCATTGTGTGCAAGTTTCCTCTGAATAGTCGTCAGGTATTTCATACGAACTTTGAGATTCTATTAAGGTACTAAAAGCTACTTCCCTTTTTTTAAATGTTCATTAAAAAAATTTTGTTCTTTTTCAAATTACACTAACTGTTTTAAGAATACTTGAGGAACTCAGTATCTTGAATTTAAAATCTGAAACCTAGAATCAGATACTTAAAAATTTTTATTTACAAAAAGTAATGATATACACGTGAAATTAGTATGCGTGTGTGTGATTAAATTTTAAAAATAAATTAATTCTTGAGATACATTTTGATATGGATGAATTGCTTTTTAAAAATGAAACATTTTCTTCCTGCTTGTACACTCAATTATAATTTATATGTTAATCAATATACCTATTTCAACGTGATATGTTATAATATATTTAAGTTATTTTTATGAATGCTAGTTATTATCCAGAATTTTATTTTTTTCCCTTCTTATAATGGAATTGTTCTAAATAATTAAGGAAGGTTCAGTTTTAATTAGTGTAATTCAAAGTTATCATATCTTTAATATTTTGATGAAAGTGCCCACCGTAGTTATTTTGACCTTACCAATGATTAGTTTATATATATTTTATGGTAATTAATCTTATTATTTAATTTTATTTTCTTTGTAAACGTAAATGAATATCTTTGGCGATTACATTATATTTGTTTATTTGATTGCTTATATATTAATTTATGAACTAAAGCATTTTCATTGCTTATGACATTATTTAGAAGAAAAACAAACAATGAAATCAAGAACTGCTGAAAGAAAGATTAACAATCAAATTACTCTTTGACTGTAATAATACTAGGATTGCATTGAAAATAAATTGGCATTTTGAAAAGGGAAAGAAATAAATATCAAGAATTGAAATAAAACTTTATTTTTTAAAATACTAATATTATTAAATTACCAATATTTATTTAAACATTTTTAAGCATTAAACTAATCGTTTGAAAGTTAGAGCAACTTTTTCAATCAATTCATCAATTCAACAAATCATCAATTTTTGATTTGTGCTTCTCGAGAAGTACATAGAAGTTTTTTTTTTATAATTTTAAATTTAAAAATTTAAACGTAATTTATCGTAAAATTTTTTGTAACTTTGATAATTATGTCATATCTGTTAAGTAATCTATAATTTTAAACATCGTTTACAATGACATTCTTTGTAAATTTGATAATTATGCCATATCCGTTAGGTAATTTATAAATTTAAACGTAGTTTAAAATAACACTTTTTTAAATTTAATAATTAGGTCTTTTCTCTGTTAAGTTATCTATAAATTTAAACGTACTTTACAATGACATTTTTTGTAAATTTGATAATTATGTCATTTCTGTTAAGTAATTTATTTAAACGTAGTTTAGAGAAGCATTTTTTCTAAAATGAAAAATTTGATAAATTTTGAATCATGATTTTAATTAATTCTGATCGATTTTTATAATGAAGTAAAATACATTTTTTTCTAAAAGTTTAGTTTCAATCTTGTAAAATTTATTTAATGATCTCCTTATTTTTATTTAAAAAGAACTGATATTTAAATTAAATAGTATTTTATATTTCTAAATTTATTCATCAAAAATTATCATCCGACAATAAAAACCATTTTTGATACGTAGAAAATATTATTGGACTTCAAAGAAATTGAGCTTGAATAAAACAAGTTTAAATTTAGAAGGAATGAAAAATGTATGATAAAAAAGAAAAATTATTATATTTAAAATTAGAAAACTTACTTGTAGGAATATGTTCGCTAAATATAATTTTCATTCATATCTGTTCTTTTTGTTTTATTAATGCTAATAAAATAATATTATTTGCATAATTTTTTGATTAGATTAAAAATATGTGCTTTAATTGAATGGTTTAAACTTTCTCTGTTATTAAGGGATATAAATTGCTCAGAGCTGTGTATTACGAAAGATGAATTTTAAAGAAAAATAAACGAGTAAATTTTAGGTCTTGTAGCAGTAATTTATTTAACATAAAATAAAAAAAAGTTTTAATGTGGCATTCCTTTTTTTAAAGAAAAGTTTTAATAAATGTTTGGAAATAGAAAAATAAACTTCGAAAAAAGGTTGAACATGCGAATAAATCGTCTCCTATTTTTTTGTCTGAAATTATCCGCAAACAGCTCGACATATATTCTTAAGACACATTCAGCAAGAAACAGCGATGAACCCAATATTTTTCCCTTATCATGCAATCTTGCGTGCTAAGTTCATACTAGTCTTTAATTAGTGGGTAAAATATACTTCCAAAAAAGTAATCATTATTATTTTCAGATCACTGCTAAAAAGAATAGTATATTGATATTTTTATTCTAGTATTTTATTTATATTAATGAGAAAACTTAAGAATAATTATCAAACTTTTTTAATACGAAGGTGATTTTTAAAATTGTTAAGAAGCTATTTCTTTCAAATTGATGAAAAATATGAATTTATGTGTCCTTATAAAAAAATATGTTGCAATGATAAACACACATGGCAGAATATGCTTATTAAAACATAAGGCTAAACTTTTTTGTAAAAAAAGTTTTAGCTTTGAGATTTATGTTCATTCATTGTTGAAAATAAAATTCTTTAATTATATTTTATTTGGAAGATATAATAAAAAATTTGCAGCCCACCCTGTCTAGTAGTCAGCATGCATGCCTGCGGATGGGATTGTCCTGGGTTTGAATCCTGGTTAGGACATAGATGAGCTCTCTCTCCTGTCTTTGTAGTTCCCATATGTGAATGATTGCCTACATTTTAAACGGGTACTTATGGCATGTGTTTTCTGAGGAAGTCGAAATCCACACCAAATTACGGTTCAGCTGGAAAGAGGAGCAGCGCAGCTTTTCCAACTGAACCGTAATTTAGCCGACATGTAGCTGGCACATGAAGTACACATATATAATATATCATAAACTACATGAGTAAACTTGTCAAAAGTTAGGTAAAATAATATAAAATGAAATGTATTCGGTACTAAGCGGAACTAAAACATAAACTAGGTTATATAAAACTTGGAAGGAAGTATTTATTTTATTTTAATTTTCTTTTGGTTCGTTGTTTTTTTATTACTTTAGGATTAACCACGTCTTTAATCTATTCATGCTTCTAATCACTCTTAAATATTGCTGGGTATGTTAATTTATTTGAAAATGGTCTTTTTTTTCAGAAAAAATATATTTTGATTGTTTCAAATCTGTAATATTTTACTTTAAAGATGCTCGTCAAAATATATTGTTATTATTATGTTTTTATTAATTGTATATTATTCAGTAAAAGAATTAAATTTTGAGCAAAATTTGGGTATATATTAAGGTTAAAAAATTACATTTATTATAACTATTTTAATTTTGACTATAATTAAAAAACCAATATAATTCTACATTTTAAACTTGTATCCTTTTAAGAATCAAAAGTTATCAAGCTTAGGATCTTCTAGTTAGCAGAAATGTACAAATTATTACGTTTCAGATTATTCTAAATTTATAGCCATTGATAATTCTGAACTATGATGTGCTAACTCTAGGTTCAATTTATCTATCCTATATTCTTACATGCATTTCAAACTCTTATTATAGCCAGAAATGCTTGCTCTGTAAATCTTCACTGTATTTTCACATCTCTTCAGAGAAGTTGACCTCGCGTTGCAATTATCCTGGTGATGGACAGACTCACTCGAGTGAACTAGATCGCCATCTATCACAAGTAGAGAAGGGGTCCGCCAACCTTAATGAGAGTAGGAATCAAATCTACAGCATTTGAACAGCGGAGTGTCAGCTATTAATTTCCCCACCTGCAGCAGGCCTTCTATCACTCAACTCCGCTCCCCTCTTCTCCGGGATCGTCCGCCATTTGTTTGGGGGGGGGTTTAGTTGAGATAAACAGAACACCAGCGGTACCAGCTAATTAGGCGGTTATTATCGTACCAGATGGGGTAAACACTCCTTAGGGAAGTTGCAAAATCGTCCAACAAAGGGAGAGTTTTGTTGGCAGTCAGCAGGAATAATTCCCTGATCCCGGAACTACGAGGAATCAAGTCTCTCTGTTACATCAGACCAGAAAATGGCTGATTGAACATATCAAGAATCTCAGAAGGTTAAGTTGTTTGGAATATTTATCTAATGTTAATTGCCTTGAAACTTATTTAGTTGCTACTTAACATTAATGGAGGGCTTCTGTATTTGGAGTTTAATCAGTTTCGTTTCATCAATTAGGCAATTGTGAGATAGCAGAATGTCCGCTTCGTAACACTTGTGCATCAATTGAGTCGAAGCGGCCTTAGCACGTGATCTGTTTCGTGGACTATAATGCAAGAATGGACTGTTGCGAGCCTAGAAAGAATCTAATTCATTCTTGAATTTGCAAATACTTTATATTTTAAATACACATTTTAAGAATGCTTATGTTACAATATTTACAAAATAGTTTTGTCTCAATAATTAAATTATCACCAGTCTATAAACAATTTTATTATGGTCTCATAAAGTCCAGATATATGAATTTTAAATTATATCACTGGACAAATTCGCTTAAATGAATTACATCAGGCGCTAAGTTCACTTTAATGAATTCCGTCAAGGTTCAAATTCATTATTTACATCAAAAAATTAATCAAACAGTTTCAATTCGTCGTTATCAAACTTATTCTAATTATAGATTCACATAATTGAAAGTAAAATTGTCATCTAAATCGATATATTCAATTTTTTTGCTGAGTGTTGCTAATATGGAGAAATACTTAAATATGTACTATTTTTATATTAATTTTGTCAACTATTCATTTTTTAGAGATATCTTAACAGCGTAAAATATATCTCTAACGCATACTTAAAAAATTATATTTTAAAATAAGTAATAAATAAAACATGTAGTGAAATATACTTGTAAAGGTTGACTTATTTTTTTCAAACGAAGAATCAAAATTGGATTTGTTTAATGCCAAATGGTCATTTCTTGCATACGAGGCTAATCAGAATAGATCTTCAGCTTGAAGTAAACTCTGAATTACCATAATTAGCTATGTAAAATTTCCGGGTATTTTGAAACTTGGGAATTTACTCTGGAATTTAGGGAAAAAACTGGGAATTTGGGGGAATATTGGGAATTTTGAGGGAATAAACTCAGCCAATCATATTTCGTTTTACAGGTTATTTTTCGGCATATGTATGAAGTAAAGTGAGGTAAAACTTGGCATCTGTAAATAGTTCTTAAGACAAGTTATAGTTTGTTCAAAAAGTTTTCTACAATAAGTAACTAAATTGCAATGGAATGAACAGAAGCTGAAACTTCTCCAATCTCTATAAATGGCCGGCATCTTTTTTCCAAATATTCTGTGAAAATTCCTATTGCCGTATATAAAAGTAGAAATAATTTAATAAGTAAATTTTTTACATATTAAATGGTTTAAATAGTGAAAATTTTATATATTTTTTAAGAAATTTCCGATTTTTTCCACAATTTTAAAAATTTGGGAACTTTCCATGGAGAAAGAATCAGGTTTTTTCCCATCCTTACAACACTAACTATAATATCCACTTCTATGCAGGAATCTATCCCATGAGCTGATGAAACGAAGACAGAAGATGTCAAGGTTAGGTTTGAAAGCATATATATGATGTTAATCTCAAATTTAGGATTTAATTAATTTGATTTATATTCAAAATTTTGAATGAGGTGAATGCAATTGAAATATTAAATGAAATATAAATGTATATTTCATAGTTATTGAAACATTATAAAATAAAATAACAACAAATTTAAATGAAGTTCTTTTTATTTGATCCTATTTATTTCATTGCGTTTTCTAAAATATTTCAACAGAAGTTATTGTATTGATGGTTTTCATAAATTACGTCACAGCATTTCCGGTTTTATTATCAGCTGTCATTACTATAAAATATGGCAAAACGCTTGTGTAAAATCTACTTTTCACGAATATCATCCTGAAAAATTTATTTAACAATATATGGTTAACTATAAAACTTTTTGCGGTTGAATTACTTTGATCTTCTTATCGATGAGATTGACGGGAAGCAATTGAAAAGTTTTTAGCTTATTAACGCAATAAGTTGGGATAAAATAGTTTTACGGAAACGATAAGCAAGTAAAAGAGTATTATATTTTCAACGATTAATCAAGCAAAACTGTCATACTTATCTTTCAGGACTCATATTTGGGACGAGAGATTATTGTTTGTCTTTAAACTATATGTTATGAAATATACCTAAAATATTAGGAAGTAAAAGATAAAATAACCAACAATTTTTATAAAAGACATTATTGAATTTTCTATTTTCAATGAAAAATCGGAGCTTTTAGCCATTGTAATAAATGAAAAAGTTCCTGACCTGTTTGTGCGGGATAAATTGACATTTACAAATTTAGAGTTTCCCCATCAATCGCTGTCATACATTTTTTTAAAAAAAATAATTGTTTTTTTTTTTTTATATATATTAACTAAGGTAACAATAAATACAATTTAAAAATATTAAATTTTTAATAAAAATTCATTAATTTTTAAATTAACAACAGGAAAAATATACTTCAAGGTGCTCTTTGGCGAAAATTGGCGCTAAAAACACGATGGCCTGAATCATAAGTATACTAATTGGCAGTACAATATGGCGCCAGATTGGCGAGTAACTTTGGGGCATTCCCAAGTATAGGCCAACCATTAATGGGAATTAACAACTTAGTCAATGTTACTTATGTATAAAACGTTTTATAAAAAGTACATATTGTATAAATGCTTTTCATTTCGTCAATCAAATGTCATATATATTTCTTACACTACGTCCAATAGATACCCCCTTTTTAAAATCTGTCACTCACTCAAACTAAACTGCGCTGCAATGAGCTAATCAAAGTTTTTAAGCATAAGCAGAAGTACGATGGACTTTCAACTGGTTAGTGGTTCTATTTGGAGAATGATTGATTGTTGACTTCGTATAGCACGTAATTTGCCTATTTCGTGATGTTAAGTGTTCGTGACTACTGAGAAATGTTTGAAACATATAGGAATAAGTATTTCTTTTACTATAACAAATTCATTTTTGTAACATAGAATTTTTCTAAAATTAGATTATCATGCAAAAAGATTATTTTTTGAAATTTTACTCACATTTTTATAATTTACCTTACCTTTTCTTTATCATTAATCCTTTTATGTAACTTCTGTTAGTTATAATATAATCTAATTGTGTTATTTCTCACTGCTATTGACAATTAAAGTAGTTGACTTCAGAACTTTGCAGATGTTTGGAAAAGTTTAAAAAAAAAAAAAATGTGGAATAATATTTATTGGACCATTTTTAAAATTTTTGTTTTTCAGAATAAGTTGATTTATACATTGTCATTTTTTTTTTATAAAAATGAGAAATCCTTATTGATTTAAGATTATAAAATTTGTTAAATTTGAAACAAGACTTCATTTCATTCATTAGTGAAATATAGAAATCATCATATTGAACAAGGAGCAACTTATTAATTGAACTGTGTTAATTAATTAATGTATATTCATGCTAGCTACTACACCTTGAGCCCTTTATAATTAATATCATAATACAAATGGTGGACTAAGAATTTATCTTATCAAAGATTCTATCTGTATTTCAGAAATATTTGTATTTCCACATTTTTAATGATCTTTGTCATTAAGTTTGACACATTTTTGTCATTTAACTATGACAAATAATTTCAGAAAGATAAAAGATACATTATTAATCATATATTTATAAGTTTTGGTCGAAAAAATGAATGGAATTTTTCTAGAGTAAGATATATGTTAAGTGGTAACTGTATGCTAAAATGGATTTTATAAGTTGAAAATAAAACTTGTTAATTTTTTTTTAAAATAGGATAAAATAATAGCATTTTCAAGATATGTAAAAAATTTTTAGAGTTTTATTGTGATTTCTGTGCAATTTATTAATGGTACAATAGTGTGCCAAGAATTAAAAATAAGTGGAACAGACGGTGCTTTTAACTTTGATTCTTGTCACATAACAAATACTAAGCGTAGATTATTTACATTATTTTTTGTGTATATTCGTAATGGAATTTTTTAAAAATATTTTTAAATAAATTTTATACAGAAACTGGAGACGAAATATTTCTTATTTTTTACAATGTCATTTTATAATGAATAAACCGCTGGATATTTATAATTTTTAAAATTCTTTTTTGTTTGAATAAGCTGAATAGTTACTGCAAATAAGTGCAAAAAATAATATTTTAATGGAAAAGACTTTTAATGTGGCAAGAAAACTTTGTCGTCAGAGTTTTCTTCACGAGGAATAATAGGAAAATAAAGACTTAATTTATATTTTAACATAAACAATGTCCAAATGCTTCACCCAAATAACCATGCAGCTCAAATTTAGTCACCTTTTTATACTTAAACAAAACAAAGTAACCCTTTAAAATTAGTTTCACTAAAATTCTAATCATGGATAACATTGGAGACAAAATAGTGTAATAAAAATCATTGCAAAACTGCTTGTAACATATTGGATTCAAATTTAACAGGGTTTAAGTGGCCGGGGAATTAAATAAATAAGTAAAAAAATTCCCCGAGCTTTCTTGACATGTGACTTTGACGTCATATGAAGTGTGCCAATTACTTTAGAAGTAGATTTGGACAATTAAATTTCATATTATATTTTGTTCAATAATATTCTAGAGTAGTGATTTTCATATTTTTTTCGTTGCGGTACATATTTAAGCGATTTCAAAATTTAGTGGCACACAAGGAAAAATCTTAAGGAAGTTTAGAATCTTACTTATCTATTCGTTTACTTATCTATAATGCACTGTGTAAAACATCTTATGATGATTTTGAATGTAAATTAAAATAAAATATGTACTACAAAAACAACAATACGATTATTAAGGGATTATTACAATGTAATAATAAAAACACTTTTAATGAGAAATTTGAGCTTTATGTTTTTTGATAATTTCATTTATATTTGGACACAATGGCACTTTTTTACCTTATTTATTTAGTTTTTATGTTAATAAATACTGAAAATTGGAAATCAAACAAATAAGATGTAGAAAATTATAATTTTAGATACTGAGAATACTTGAAATTTCTACATGTCAGTTCACTTTATGTAAGGTCACAGTGATCGAAGATAAAAACAGTTTTTAACTGTAAAGAAATATGGTATTTAACTGTAGAAACAAGTTTTCTTTTAGAGTGTGCTTTTCTTTGATTCAAACAAATTTTACTCGTAATAAATAAAGCATTATAGTTTTTACAATATAAATTTCTTAAATTTGAAGGCAGACTAGGTGGCACACAAAAGTGCCGCGAAACAATGATTGAGAAACACAGTTCAAGAGAGTAGCGTGTTTCGTTATAAATCCTACAAATTCAAGAATTTCTAGATATTGGCTCAGCAACTTTGTAACTGTGGATTTGTTAACTAATTAACATATATGATTTAGTATGTCAAGTTGAGAGAATTATTTGAAATAATTAAATTAATACAGCATTTCAAATAGAGTTAGGAGACTTTGATCAAGAGTTCAGAATTAGAGTTTCATTATATATTGCAGAACTAGAAGTTTTATAAAATCAGAGTTTTGTTATATGTGCATCTTTCAAAGATACTTAATTACAAATAATTATTCATCTCTCATTAAAGATCTTTATATTTAAAGTGGTCCTCTAAGAATTACTTCTCGTGCTATATTTTGCACGCACGGTACTGGTTGCCGACGGTTGCTCTGAGCCATTTCTCCAGAATGATCTAGAAATTTTACACATGATTATTTTATAGGCATTATATATGACATCAAAAATATTAAACTAACCTCTGTGGCACCATAGACCATATAGGGGGCAAGGGCTACAGTGTCCATTTTTTTGCTTGACTAACGGATTTGGGTTGCGAAGCGTTAGGTAGCCAGCCAAACGCGAAACCCCCAGTGTTTAGTACTAGCATGTTTGGTACCCAATTTTATCAAGGCTTTGAAGGCATGAAGGGCTGATTCGACCTTTTCCAACCTGAAGATAGAACTTTGGATGCGTGCAATGGGAACGAGAAACGCTACTTTTACGTCTGCATATGAGATTATATAGACATTATGTATGACATTAAATATATTGATAACTGTCATACATTTATCAATATATTTAATAATATCCATAATACAGTTGAGTTTGTTAATATTGTCTACTCTACTCTATCTTTATTTTATATAATAAAATGAATTTTATAAGTATTTAATAAAATTATATATATTTACATGGAAATCGTTGAGAACCAACTCTTCAAACATTGGTTACAGTAAAGCTTCTTAAAATATACTGAAATAGAATATCACATTCTTTGAAACTTTAAGAAAACATTTCATTATTGTTACCATAAAACACAGAATTTGCTGTACTTATTAAATCTAGAGTTTGCTTTTAACTTATGTTAGAAAAATTCCTAACAAAAGACTTCAATGGAGTGGATACAAACATTGACGTAAAAAAAAAAAAAAAAAAAAATCATTTTACCTGGTTTGAGACTGGAGTCCTCACGTTTACTTTCTCCCTAATTAAATTGAAGATGCGGGTTGCAGTTAAAGAACTACACACAGCGTTTGAGAATAACTATTTCACTCTTCGAACTTCCTTAACTTTATTTTCTTTCTTTTATGGAAAAAAAGAATTTTAGGATAGAGAATTCTGACGGAAATGAAATGATTAAGAAGGTAATTTTTTAGATAATTTGGTAAAACACTTTTGAATCGGAATACTTCATGTATGTTAAAGGTTCTTTTATTTTCCGAAAATTCTTAAGTGAAACAATTTTGCATACCTGTACATTGTTCAGTTTGTCATAACACCGCAATTAACTAAAATTTAGTTAATTGTTATTTAGTAATGTATTTTCATCTAGAAAAAGAGGTGAAATTAAAAATATATTTCTGATATAAATATAAAGGGCCCCTGTGGCCTGTTTGGTTAGGGCGTTGTTATCGTTACTGGAGGGTAGTGAGTTCGAATCTCGGCTTATCCGAAGATCCGTCGTGTTCACTAATGGCAACTGGTGCACGTTGTTTCTAAGTTGTCTATCTCTACATTGAATGACTTAAATGGTGCTGCCATCTGCGAGCCAAAGTCACAGTTCTATTGCATAACTCAAAAACGGAAGGCGCTTTTTTTGACTTCATTCGCCAAGTCCCTCACAGGTCTAGTTGTCTTCCCCAAGTATCATAAGAAACAACACATAAATATAAATTTTCTGATTGAAATATACGTACATTTTTACATATATTATTTTATGCATTATATGATTAACAAACTGACGCTTTTAAAATGTTTTTATGAGCATCAAAGTTGAGTAAAAATGCGTTTATCAATTCAAAAATTTATTAAATACTATAAAAAAATGTCACTAAAATTAAGGAAAAACACAAAATATAAATTTATAATAAATTTTCATAACGTTAAAGCATGGAAAAAGCAAATGATTAAAATTAAAGATGAATTCTTTAACAAAATAAGCAAAAATATAAAAATAAAAAAAGATGCACAATATTTCTCAAGTCGAGGGAGGAATATTTTTGAACATACTAAAATTTAAATTATTAAAATTTTTTGAATTATTAAAATCTTTCATGTTTTTGTAGTTATCTGAGAAATACTAGAAAAAGGCATGGAATTTATATTAATTTGCATACATTAAAATTAAAGAGTATTTGAGATATATTTTGAGAAAAATAAAATGAGAAATATTTTTGTACACATAAAATGTAAGAATGAAAATGATAACTGTTTCTATATCCTTTTGAATTATGCATTTCGCAAAATTTTCATATTCAATAATTCATAAATAATAAATTTGACTTAAACCTTCGTTTCTATAGAAGATTTCCTTTGTTTCAAGGATGTGTACTTTAAAAATATAATGGAACTTTAGATAGAAGAATACCTGAAAATTTCAACACACCGGAGAAAAAGAAACTATTTGGTGAAAGAAACAATTTTTAAATAAAATCTGAATTTTTTAAGAAACGTAATATGTTTCTAGGGTAATATTTTGAAATACGCATCATTCTTATACTTTATTATTTTATCATCTATATCAAAACTTTTCTGTTTTTTTCCTCGATTGAAAACTTTTGTCATAATTATAAAGTCATACGTAATCTAATATAATTAATAATCAACAATTTACTTAGAATTTTTTTAGTGAAAACACACTACTGTGCTTTTCGCTTAGCTGGTAAATGCTATGTGTCAATATACGCTTAAAATTCTTATTTAAATTTTTTAAAAATTCTTAAATATTAACATAAAAAACATAGAATATGCTATAGGATACTAATCTGAATTCAACAGTACTAAAATAAAACCTTTTTGGTATATGTTTGTTTTTATATAAACCATTGTTTAGGAGTCTTAATTAAATAATTTGTACCATGGAACCGTATAAAATTAAAAGCAACTCAACTATAGAGTATTCACTCTTATTGTACATTGCTATCTTCATTTGGTAATGATGCCAAAATATTTGTGTGTAATATCACCAAATTCTCTTAAAAGTTCACTCTCTATGAGGATCGGTGATGTCTTCAAACTATGCATAAAGCATGCAACTATTTGGGATTCATTTATGGAGTTAGGACATCCTTTCCATTGACATTTTAAGAACAATAAATGATTTCTACAAATTCTGTATACATCATGAATCTACTTCAGGTTGATTTATAGAGTTAGAACATCCTTTTAACGGACGTTTTAAAAATAATCAATTATTCTGAAGCATATTCTGCTTGAATATGGAGTTAAGTTGACATCTATTTAGTTTTTCTTCAACAATATGAATGTAATATAAGACCAGTAACACAATACAATGCGACAAATGAACTGTAAAATATGGATGTCAAATTATTTTTATAGGATTAATCTATATGAATCGACAACGATAAGTTCACAAAATGTCTCATTGCATATGGTCTGCTTTTGCAATAATTTTGAACCAGCTACTCAAGTTATTTCCATTACAATTATCACAGTGGGTGGGGGGGGGGGTCTGATATAGCTGACACCTTGGCCACGGTGGTGCTGGTGATGTCATTGAACCTACTGCTCTTCTTACCTACTTGGAAATTTCTTCGACAACTAAGAACCAATTTAAAATCATGGATCCCCCTTCCGGTTCATCACTGGTAGCAGTCGCCCAGGGGCCTCTCTGGCTCTTGTATGCAGTAGACAGTATCAAACCGCACTTAGTCGCTTTCTCAGTTTAAAATTTCGGAGCATTCTGGAGGATCTAAGCAATTTGAAGATTGCACCAAGTGTTTTATGGTGAAGGCTTCTCCTGAACACATTCTTGATTGTCTGTGCCTCACAAGACAAGACCTTACTGACAATTCACTTTTAGTTTTGGACTTATTCAGGGTGCTCAGTTTCAAGGACTTAATTTAGCTCCGCTAATCTCGGGGATGTGAAACAACAAGTCAACAATTATGACATCATACACGATAATACATGATCCAAAAATCTCACCATTCAAGTGTTATTTTTTATAGCATTTTGAATCATTTTCTGCAAGTCCAAGATTTCCACAATAAGACAAAGTGTGAGAGATGATGAAGTGCATGGTACACTCATCTATAAAATCCTTGCTTTTTTAAGTATTCCCATTTAGATTATTATGTATGAGATTATGATATGCGCGTTTTATGATTCTAATTGGATTGTTTTTAGTCATATTCCAAGTATCTTACAGTGTTATACAATTATTCAGTATCTTATATTCGAGTTATTTGTAATATGGTTATTTAGTAAGATACTGAAAGGTCTCATTTTATTCGCATTGTTATTTCATGGAGCTCCATGCTATTATCAGTACGAGGGTTTCAACTTAAGTCCTTCATTTAAGTTATTTTTTACCATGGTTAACCACGAAGAGAAGATTATATACATTTAAAAGTTTTATGTATTGACTGACTCATACTGGACGAAAACATGAAAGAATATAAACATAACTATCTCCGGCATGACTATCCCGTGAAAGACGATGCAACACTAACAGAAAATATCATTTCACGATATTTGTTTCTGTCACAGCATCACAAATAATTAAGCTTTCTGAAAACGTCATTGTAAGCATTTATAAGTATGATTATTCTGTAATCATACAAATTTTTTACATCAACTTTTTTTAAGAAAACACTGTAGATATATTATTTTAGAATTTTGACGTTTTATGCACAAAAAAAAGATAAATCAGGACTGAGTTTCAAACTCTTCAAACTCATTTATCACACTATATATGCGAGGTAGTTTAAACTATGAATGTGTACTTCTCTCTTATAAACTTCAGGTAGTTTTTTCTTCTAATGGCCAACAACTAAAAGATAGTCTACTTTTTTTGCATAACGAAAGGTGGAAGAGATGGAAATTTATACACTGTGGAGTACCCAAAGTATATACCATCATTAACCCGAAAGTAAGTGAGTCTTCGTATTCTAAAATCAGGTAACAAGCAGAAGATATATTTTAAAAAATTTTGCTAGCCACTCCCAAAAATATCATTTCACAGGAAGGACATTGCGACCACATTTTTACATGCTTTAGCCGTCATTAGTGAACATAAAGAATCTTTGTTTGGATCAAGATTTGAACACACTATCTTCTGATAACTTGAGAGAATACCCCGAACCAACCAGGCCACAGCATTCTTTATAAATTTGAAGTAAAATGATATAAACAACTAATTTTGAATTTCGATTTAAAATGAAATCATATTTTTTTACATAAATTATAACCTATGTTGAATTTTATTTTAAAGCATCAAAATAAAATGAAATGCATACAAGCCTTTTTTTCTCAACAGCATTCTTCTTCACTTCTCTTATCACTTAGAAACAGTTATTCTTAAGACACACAGCAACAGGTGTGCAGATTCTTATTGAATTATGCATTATAAATGTCCTTAAAGGAGTAAATAAGAAATTAAAATGTTGCTGCCTTGCCCTCGCTCCTTCATGCATTCAACTTATTTAAGAAAATGTTTCGCTTGAACGAACATAATAAAGTAAGAAAGAGAAAAAAGAAAACATTCGTTTCAATTGTCAAAAAGAACTAAATAAGAAAAACACAAAAAAAATATGCATATATTTTTTTAAGAGGGAAGGAGGAGCATTTTCCTACAGTGCATAACCGAGATTCTATTTTAGGAGAAACCTCATCTTGAGTATTGATCGTATCGGACGTGCTCGAATAATATAGAAAAAAATTGAAAGTAGGGAATAGGATTTTTGGAGGCGAAACAATGCGAATATTATGCAACAGCTGCCGCGTCGTGATCGAATTTTCGCCCCAACAACTCCACTCCACTCGACCGTCCCGGCAGCAGAAACTCCAACTCGACTCAACTCGTCAAAATGGCGTCGCGTTCTCAGGGTGAAAAAAAAAAGATAAGATAAAAAAAGAAGAAGATGGGAAATAAAAGGAAAGGAGATGGAAATTTTGGGGCTTTTCTAGACTGACACAATGAAATTTCGATTCCTGAATATCTCAAGGGGCGATTTCGGCGCCAAATGTCAGTGCCTTACTTATCGAATGTATCTATTTCCTATAAATTGGTAGAGATCTTCCACAGAAGTGAAAAAAAAGTCCCGGAATCTCATAAAAAGTGTCGAGAACAATCAGTTTGAAAGGATTTTTGGCGAGGGAAAGAAGTATATATTTTTTCGTGTTTGCACGATACTGCACGTTTGGGAATGTGAAAGAAAACCGTGAAATTACGGCCGAGGGACTGTAATCATCAAAGCCAATAAAATGATAGCGGATTCAATCTTCGCCAGGAATATGTTGCCAGCACTTAAGTAATTCTCTGGGGACAAAAAGTGTACTTATTGAAATGAAGACGAGTGAAAATCAATACAAGAGGAAAAGAAATTGGATCAGGTTGATTTCAAAAATTTAATTTCATGCCACTGTAATTTCTAAATTTATGTTAGGAAATTTTTTTTATTTTAAATTTATAAGTCTCGTTTAAAAGAAAAATCTTAATAATGTAAATCATGAATTCATTTAAATAATTGGTTGATAAATTCTAAAAAAAAAAGCACAGTTTACTTAATAAATATCAAAATTGTTTACTAACCATAAAGTGGTTGTTTCTTTCATTACAGTTGAGATTTTGTGTACGTCACTTTATTTTACTTATAATTGGTCAGTGAGTTCAACAAATACTTGTTTTCACCAATAATATTGAATATACAATTTTTTTCTCCAATCAAAAACAAGTAAATTGTCAGTTTATTAACCATTAAGTAAAAATTAATTTATTTCATGTAGCACATAAAACACATTAAATTTTAAAATTTGATTGTTTATGCAAGCAATAAATAAATCATAGTACGTGTTTATATCTATTCAAAAATATATATGCATATATCTTGTGAACGTCATATACATTAATATTTCATTAAGAAAAAAAAGTTGTATTAGTGTCTTCTGAAAATTTGTTTTTATTTCTCAGTATTTGAAAATCATTTTGTAACGTCATGAATGTATTTTTGTAAAAAACTTCGTGTGTACAAAATATCAAATTTAAATCTTGGGAATCTCATGTACAAAGCATCTAATATTTTAAACATTCTTCTGTAGAAACTAATCTTTTCATAAAAATTTACAATAGAATTTATTGTGCGTTAAATTGATTGTAATGAGACAGAGATAACCATGGTTTCAAGTGGTTTCCAATGAACTCCAGAAATGCGCATGTTGACACAAGTCATTTAACTATAGCTGAATAGTTTTAAAAACAGTGCATCATTTTCGACAGATGACTTTCGATTTGAATTCAGAATGACTTTGAACAATATTTTGTGCGTAAAACATTGGTTGTTCCAAGTACGCGAAAAGCATGACATCAAGTTCGTCTATGTGGCTTGAACTTTTTTAAAATCAAAATTAAAAATAGTGTTGAAGATCATTTTGCTAATTAACCAATTCCATATGTAAAGATTAAAACATCGGTTTGAGAAGCTCTCTTCCATTGATTGGAGCCATTAACACCCTGACAATAGATTAGAAGAAAAAGCAAAATAAAAAAGACAAAACAAAATATCCACTTCATGGTTAGTTTAAATCGGCAAGGACAATTTAAATGTTTTTTT
>JAPDSC010019692.1:581838-602236 GCA_026290005.1 Latrodectus geometricus | reverse complement strand
AAAAATGTGAAATCCTACTTTTTTTTGTGAAATCCCAAGAAACTTACATTCTGAACATGAAAAAAGATCATCATTGTCTTACAAGCAACATCTAAACGTCATTTCGGAACTTCTACTATCTTGATTAGGCAAATTTCTCTCAAGAATTACAGGACAGTTCTAGAGAATCAAGTGCCCCACTGTAGATCAAAGGATCAAATATTGTTTCCAAAAAGTGATGCCATGTATCAAGATAACAATGAAAAGACATAGATAAGGTGATCATAAAAAATGGGATGCTTACTGATCGTTCAAATAAACTTATTTGTTTTACGAAATATTCCAATCTTAACAAATGACCTACAGCGAGTTAACTAAGCTAAAATGAGCAATTTTGAAAGATCGCTCCCTTTAGTTTTATTAACTCGTTGTGGCAGACTACAGACATATTTGCATCACCAATACAGCATTCCAAATTTGACATATTGTATATATTTCAAAATTATAAATTTGAAAGCACTTACACGATTCTAAAATTTATGCATTCAAAAAAATAATCATTAAATGCCAAATTGTCAGTTAAATATTATAATATAATAAATTTACTGACTACATACATGCGCATACGCATACATGCAAATAATACATTTACTTTCTATAAATATATAAGTATTTTATAAAAATGTGAATTCTAATTTTTTCGATATAAATATTTTTTTTATAAAATTTTATTCGATTTATAACACTTTTCTAATTACTGTTAGGTTTACTAACAGTTAGAAAAGTATGCGTGGTATATCTTTCATGAATAAATATTTTGTAATAAAAACTTTTTTGCCGCATGCATTATGTCATTTTTTGATAAAATTCTTATATAGTTAACGTTTCTTATATAATAAATTTGAATCAAAAGATTCGTAAATTTTATTCCTAATCATAAAATTATTTCTCAGATATATTACTGCTTAAAAATAGAGTCTTATTTCAAAATTTAATATTTTATTTACCGAAAAATAAGGAAATAAATAGACTTATAAGTTTAACTTTCTTTCCAAAGCCATGACAGGAGAATGAAATAAAATCACAACAACTGAAAATAAAATAACTTCTACCAGAAATATGTATAAGCAAAAGATTCCCCCAATGATTGCGTTATCTCCTCTGGTTAAACAGTGTCCCCCATAAAATTATGCCGAGGAAGTAGTTAGTTTTAAATAAACCATAAAGTTTTATTAACTCGACAAACTAACGAGATATTTTAACGTTTGTTTCGAACCCAGAAAGAAAATATCCTCATCGAGAAATGAAAACAAACTGCTCCCTTAGTGGAAATTTTATCCGAATTATTCATAACGGGGAAAAGCAGATTTCCACTTATTCCGTACCCTCCCCCTCGACAAATGAACCTCATATTTTGAAATCGTAGTTTCGTAGATGTAGTTTTTGGATGATATTCAATGGTCCAGAAACTGTGGTCTCCAATAGCAACGAGACGTCTCGGCTGAAACAATGTCGCCAATGCATGTTCGAAATTTATTTCTTTTTCTCTTGAAAGAATGATAAAAAAGAAAACAATGTATATTTTCGACACATATCATTCGTCCACAATAGTTTCTATGATTGAACACTCGATAATTTTTTGTGTTTTTCTATTTAAAATAAAACGCGATTGAATAAGCTAGACTACGCCTTTGGCCATCAATTAAGAGTTTTGTTAGCAGAATGATTCCATTCATTCAGAGTTTTGCCATTTGTAATTTAAAAGCAATGAAGCTTTAACTTCTGCCAATGAACTTCTGAATTATGTAGTAAATACAAAATCTAATTAACTCTTTATGATTTATTTCAAAGTTTGATATAATAACTTTGATGTTATTTAGTTTGAATAATTCCATGACCAAATGCCATTACCACTGCTCAGTAGCATGATATACCAAATACAATTTTCTTATCCAGAAATTTATTATTGTTATTGAAGATAGTTCGATTTTGTGAAAGCTATATCCAAAACCCATTTTCATTTCTTATGATAATATTAAGTTGATGTCTGGTAATTTTTAATTAATTCCAATATGTGAATTCTCTAAAATGATCTGATACACCCACTTAAAATTATTTTAGTACCCAATGAGTGGAATAACTGTAGCAGTTCTACATATCATACATACTATTAATGTATCAAGAAATTTTGGAAGCATGACCTAAACCTGCTATTCTTAGAATAAGATATCAGTATAAGGATTATAAATCTTACAGTAAATTGTAAAGCAAATTTTACTGTACAATAACTTTTGTTTATATTGTGTTCAACTCTTCTTAACATCAGAGTGTCTTGAGTGATAAACTCAGAATAGTGCTCTGAGACTCTCTAGTCAATAAATTTTTATCGCTTTGTATGTGGTGTCATGCTGTCTTGCACATTTTATCACATAAAAAATCATTGCAAAGCATGAATTTTACAAACTTATTGAAAATCATGCATAGTGAGAATATGTAAAATAGATCATTAAGAAATGTTTATGTTACTGGTCGTCACTACATATATATTCTACAAGTCTACAAATTCTTTTAGACTTCTGGAATATATGTGTAGCCGCATCAATATTTATACATGCGGTATCCAGAATTTCCTGAACACAATTGTATTCTGTTTCTAAGCTTATACAACTGCCATCAAGGTCCATAGTATCAAGCATTTTCTTTCCATACCTAATCCAAACACCACAGAGAACGGTTTAAGAAAAGCACATAACTTTATGCCTCGAAATTACGAAAAAACTTAAAAGAATCATAGGTACCGAATACTCATATGACGGAGAGACTCATATAATCCCTTGTAAAAAGGTAAAATTAAGAATATTTTAATCTGATTTACTGTTTTGCTTTCATTTAGTGATAAAATTCTCTTAAATATTTATATTTACACTAAATCTATTGTGTTGATACTTATAACACTTGGCGAAGACCCGTCAGGGACTGGGCGAATGCAGTCAGAAAGAGCGTCTTCAGTTTTTGAACAGAGCACACCCTTACGAGGGTGGAAGTACGGATTTAATACATAGATTGCAGCACTATCTGGGTCTTCCAATTTAGGGATAGGAAACCAGAGCAAACTTGAGCAATTCGATCTGTATGTGGACAAGCATTATCTTGCAGTAAAATTGATTCTTGACCATTTAGGAAAGGTCCCACGTGGGATCGAAAAATGTCATCAATCTAATTCTAGTTTATTAAGGTTCCCTGTATCACAACTAGAGTGCATCGGCTATTGCCCTCAGACCATTACGCCTGCTGTACGGGTAATGTGCCTCGCGACTGTGTGAGTGGAAGCGTACCGTTCACTCCACACCCATACGCGGTTATCTTCTGTCCCCAAAACTAACTGATCCATTACTGAAGATCATGTTTCGGCAATCTGTGGCATTCCATTTCACTCAGGCGTTTGAAACCACTGTAAACGGAATCGCTGATGTTGTGGTGTTAAAGACATTACTCGAAACGAGTGCTTGGATCGCAAATTCACTTGCATAAGGTTTCTGGAAATGTTTTGTAGAACAACTGTCACCCTTACAATTGCATGCATTGTAGAACGAATCACTACGGGATCCATAAATGATTGCAACACGATCTTTTGATTCTCTCATCTTGTTGTTTTCCAGATACATCATGGGTGCTATCTCGCATCCACTGTTCCTAACATGTTCTGATGGTGCACTCCTAATGATCCATCCTGGCGAGCAACACTACGCGTCCACCAGTCTCCGGTTTCCATGCTGATGATGAGGTCCTTCTCAAAAGGGCTTAACTATGCTAAATGTCTTCTAAAACGTTTCTCTGTCATTCTTCACTTTCTGTCATTGTCACTCCTAATATCAGCACGTGATCATCACGATTTTGAATCTTCCACTCTTCGCTGAATTATATAGAGCCCAATTCCTGATTGCAGCGCCACTGCCTGGTATGTGGTAATGGGCATTGGTACATACTTTGATCATTTGTACATCGGATATTTTTGTGCTGTATTTGCAAAAGTTAATTGGACTTTATTTGCAAAGCTCAAATTTGTACCTTTCTTCCTACTTTGTGCGCTATTTTCAATGTTCCTGAGTGTATAAGAAACAGAATATTTGATAAGCTAAGAAGATGTAAGAAGATATGTTATCCCTGTACCACTAAAAACTCAAGACATTTCTAGTTACATATATTTAAAAGTGAAATAACAGTTAGCGTTTATTATTTCTAGTTCGATCATTGAATGCCTAACAAATATTTCTAGAATAAGTGCGATATATAGGAAAAATAAGACATTTGAAATTAGAATATGTTAAAATCTTTTATTATATATTAAAATTAGTATATACAAATTAGTAGGTAATATATTAAAAGTAGGACATGCAAATTCAATAAAGCTTACTCTTAAGCATACCAACAACACATATTATTCCATTCATACAAAGTTACTCGTATGCATACATATTTCTTTTTAAATTTCAGTTTATCTTAAAAACTTCTGCACATTTAAAATATAAACGCATATGTATTTGTTTCCAATAAATTTTTACATTTATTTGTTTTTATATAAGTGGGATAAATTCGTTCTTTCATTAAAAATATTATTATTAACATTTATTTTCAGATATACTTAAACAGTAGTCTTCATATCAATTTTATCAAAATTATTTAAATACTGGAAAGAGTCAAGATATGATATATATCGAGTAAAATATTTTATCCCTATGAATTCTAAGCTTTTATGCATTGCTATTCCAAATATATACTAAATGTTTATAATGTATAGCATCCAATATGGTCCTCCAATGCACTTATTATATATTTTATATTGTTCTCAGCCATAGAATCTTTGATTTAATGGCCTGGTTGGTTAGGGCGTCGTTCTCGATACCGGGGGGGTAAAGAGTTCAAATCCTGGTTTATCAGAAGATCCGTCGTCTTCACTAATGGCGACTATAACACGTAAAATAAGTCGGGTTGCGATGTCCTCCATGTTCCCATTACAAGTTAATAGCTCTGGGGGTGGTAGGATCCAGTCTTTGGGACTTTCCTGGTTTTCTCTATCTAAATTAGAAGGCTCGGGTGGGGTGCCGCCATCTATGAGCCAAAGTCGTACTTTCACTCTCGTAAGGGGGATGCTCTGTTCAAAAACGAAGACTCTCTCTCTGACTTAATTCGCCCAGTCCCTGATGGGTCCTGACTTTCTAGAATATTCTGAGAACTAAATGATAAGTTAATCAACTTCTTGTAAAATGTTTCCACAAATGTTGTAATGTAGAAAATCTGTTGGATTTTATATATTTAAGTTAACGCGTAAAACTGCATGAATAGAAAGCTTGGCTATGCCATTTTTCGCAAAATTGCGCTGGTTCAAACGGAATTTTTGGTTTTAAATACACTCCGAACCAATACATTTATTTATCCTGAGGTGGGAATCGAATCCATTAGCTGTTGAATTTAAGACTAGAATCTTAAATCAACTTCAAAATCACGTCTAAAGCTTGAGAGCCCATGCTTGGACATTTATTATCCATTTCTTTTTCCAAAATTTAATTATGTCTTCAATGTTTTTGATCATGAATCTACCAAAGTTTCTTCATTATGTTAATCAATTCGTAATAGTGATTTTTGCTAAGTTGTTAATTACAAATAGTTATACGAAAATATTTGTAAACTAAATACAAAAAATTTTGTAGGAATCATTTATATTTGTAAATATATTCCGTACCAATACAATTATCAATTCTGTGGTGGGAATCGAATCTTCTGGCTGTTGGTTTTAAGACTAGAATATTAACCATTTAAACATCAACTCAGCTGAAGAATAAGCTTTGTGTAACTGTATGCGTGTTTGTACATGTTTACTCTTATTAGCAATGATTAATCAAAGAAAATATGAAAAAAAGCATATTATTTAGTCATTTTAAGACATATTTGTCGACAAAAATTTTGTCATACTAAATATAGTAGAAAAGCCATTTTTTACCATTGCTTTCAATATTTACTGGAAAAAATTTTTTAAATTTTACTTACTACATCGAAAAGAAATAACTCCAATCCAACCAAACAATTCATCACTCATGCCCGAAGAAATGGATTACACACTGTCCATTTTAAATTTCTTAACCACATAAATTGAGCTAAAACTCTACTATCAACCAAGTCAGCTCGTTCCATAGATTCTTCCTTACGTGGGAAGCAATGAAAAGAATAACAAAACTAAGAATCTGAAGAAAGATGTCTGTGTGAGGAAATCTTTTCTCGAGGTATCTTGGAATGTTCGGAGATCGATAGGGGGCTATTTTCCGACGTAGACTTATTGGTCCCCTAAAGCTGTCAGGGCAGTCTTCGATAAAGAACTCTCCAGGAGTTATCGGCCGTTGTGAGATAAAAGGGAAAAATAAGAGATTAAATGGAACTAACTTTTTCTCATTCCTGGGCCTCGGCAATGCCTGCGATAACGGCCGGCATTACTTTAGCTCCGTCTGCGATTGGTTACTCCCGGCCTCTCGACTATAAGTTAAGAATCAGATATGAAGTTTTTATGTTTAGAAATAAAAAAAACTTTTCCTTGACTTTAATTTTAAAAAAATACATGAGAGTATACTTAATGTGGTCTTGATTATTTTATACTGAATAAGTATTAAAGGAATTGATGTATACGTTTGGAATTTTTCGAGTGCTTTGTATTAAAAAAATGAAATTTCCTTATCATATTTAAAGTCTCATATATTTTCCCCAAAAAACTTAGTTATGAATTGCATCGCTTAAGTTAACATTCTACCAACTTAACTTAGCAAACACTACAAGCAAGATTACCATTATTTTTAACGTAATACTTTAAGATTGAATTCTGACAACATTTACTATTGAATATGCTGTTGAAATGTTTCTTGAGATCTTAGCTTTATATTAAAGGAAACCTTACGACAGGTAATAACTACTAAGTAATTTTACAATTTTAACGAATGTGTAATAAAATCTGGTAAGTTAAATAAAAACATAGGTTTTAAATGAAAAAGTATTTCCGACATGTGTAGCAGATGAGATTGCGTTGGCCTTGTTGGTGTGGACGTTGTTTTCACTGTCGAAATATATTGATATATATCTTGACTTAACGTAAGAACCATCTTGTTCACTGAAGGTTGGTAAGGTATGTCAAATACTCCGTGGTCACAGTGTCCTTCAAGTGAAATGATACCTCTAGAGGTGGTATCGAGAGTATTGAGGGGGGGTTTCTGCCTGTTCCTTATTTCTAAATTACGAAGACTGCCATGCAACAGCTGACAATTCAAAACTAGAAGTTCAGGAATGTGTGCTGATGCTCACGTGAACTATTTTTTAATCTACTTTCAAATTGTATTATAGAAAATATAAGGATTTGTCTACTTATTTCAAAATTATTAGTTAACTTGATTTCACATTACCATTGAAACCATTTATTTCTAGCCGGGCTTGTAGCCGAATAGTTATCGGCTGTTTGTTATGGTTATGAATACATTTTAAACCATTGATTCCGGTCTAATTAGCCATTGTGTGCAAAAAGTGACCGTTGAGTGACAAACAAACCAAACCAATTATTTCTAAGATGTGTTGGACATCAATAAGAGAACTGTGAAATATACATGTTAATATCTATATTCAAAATGAAATAATTTTAACTAAAAAAAACGTTATACTTAAGAATTTTAGTTCTATTTATTAATCAATTCATTGCCATAATGAATAAATACTTTTTCCTTTATTTAAAAAATGTGCATGCAGTTCCATAATATTTATGCTTCAGTTGTTTCTTTAAGGGTCAATTTGCTAAAATACGCCATTTTAAACTTGGAAAGATATTATATATTAACTCTAAATGTTATTGGGTTGTTCGGAAAGTCATTTCGTTTTTCGCACCGAAATCAGTCTTTTCCTAATGGTAACCAATCATTTTATGAGAATGAAATCATGCTACAACCAGAAAGATGGTAAAAGGTATTGGACTAGAATTGGAAATATACATTTCAATAAAATATTAATTCTAGACGTTTTTCATTTTGATAAAAAAACGAAATAACTTTCCGAACAACCCAATATTTTTCATATGATCCAAAAAGGAAATCTACTATACATTTTATGTCATAAATGAACTTATCTTGCAATATTGTATAAAATACAAAAATGTACATTAATGCATGTTAGGATGAATAATATCTCTATGGTCTTAAGTCTAAGAATAAGGCTGTTTAATACGCAAGATGTCAAACACGTTCCAACATTGAAATTAGTTTTCCTTGCAGAGCAACTGAACAATTTTTTCCTCCTTCACTATTCATACATTTGATATCTGTTCTTCTGGGATGAATGCGATAATTTATTAGCAATCTAAACCAAAAATTGGAAAAAATACTCTAAAAGTTATGATTTTTTTCATGAACTTCAAAAAGGATTTGACAATGCGCTTCTTTTCAATCTATACGTTTTTCGTAATTAATTTAAACGTGCTTCCCTCTGTTATATCAACCAAGATGGTTAGATCTAAGTTTATTCTTACAATTGGACAAAGACTTAAGAAACCATGGAAGAGATACATTTTGAGAGAAAGGATTTATTTCTTGATATATTCACAAGAGCGTTGCGTAATCTTGAACTCGCATTTACTTAATAAATTTTATTTCAGAAATAATCTTTTAATTTGAACTATTTACTAATGAAACCTTTTAATATATACAGAGTTAAATCCGTCGTATTAAAAATGATTTCATTATAATAAATTACGTATATAATAATTACGAAATATCCATATGGATATGAAATAATAACAACTGAGCATCTTTAATAGAAAGAAGGGAAAATTAGATATTCTGAGAGTGCAACTTAGATTCAGTTTAATATAATCTATTTACTTTAACACAATCGATGCCTTGCGCAGTATAACACATAGCGCAGTTTGAGCCCAGATTTGCATTTGGCCTAAAGGATGTAAGGCAGTCAAATCGGAGGATCATTTGACGTTTGGACTGAATCGATGCCATCACTTGATTACATTGCCAGAAATGGTTGAAAGCAGCTTTTAGAATTAAGGGTGTATCTCCGGAATATGGCACTCCACTGAAATTTTAATCATTTCGCTTTCCATACATGCACATCAATCTATCAATTAACATTCAGTTCTGATCGCCAATTCTACTTTTAGAGAGCGTAATTGTCTTAAAGAATAATATATTATTAAGTCTTACGTATTATTATTCAGTTATAATGCATTTTCTTCTCAATTTACAATTATAAATATTACTTTTGTCTAAGATTTTGTAGTTTCATCAAATTTTCTTTACTTCCCAATTAGAAGCCTATTATGTAACAACATCCGCTTTTTTTATGTTATTTAAAGTTCCCTGCAATGTTTGTTTTCCCTTGAAAGAGATATTGAAAATAGCTTAATTATTGTTACCACAAAAAATCTGAAGAATTCTTTTAAAAATTTATAGCTATGCATATAAGATTTATAGCCATACCCATATCTAGTTGAAGTTAATAAATTCAAAGTTAGAGTATTTAAAATTATCAAATTAAATTAATTACATATAAGCAAAAATATATTTGAAAAGTAATTAAAAATTATACTAGCAATGAGGAATAAAATTTCTAATCCAACATGCTAAAAAAATGTTCATTTCATTGAATTAGTTTTAATTAAATTAAACGAATAGATTATTTCAGGAGAACAAAATATAACAAAAAAGAATGTTCTGTGTTTTCTTACATCATTCTCCTAAACTTGACCATAATAAATACTAATTATTTGTAACTAGAAAGCTATAAAATATGACGAATAAAAATATAGCATTCATCTGAAATTTTAATCATTTTATTTTCCATCCATGTACATCCATTTATCGATTAAAATTCAGTTTTGATTGCCATGTCTGCGTCCCTAATTTAATTAAAATTACTGTCCCGATACCTTATCCTAAATGTAGTTCATTTTGATGGAAAAAATTTATGTTTGTTAAACATTCTATAAAAGGCAATGTCTCGTTAATGATATAGCGAGATGTGGATAGGAGAATGCCGCCACCATGGATGTCAACTTTGTCTCTTAAATGTGACTCAAAATTATATATATATATATATATATATATATATATATATATAGTATCTATATTTAATAGCTTCAGTTTGCAGAAATAGTCAGTCTTAAAGTTTTTCGCAATACCTAAACTAAACAAAAAATTTTTCAAAGAAGTTGATGAAAATCATAAAAGGTCTTTTTGTCATCAGCAATTGATTTTTTAAGAACACTTGTTTCATCAAATATATCTTTTTTATTATAAATGAAAAGGAAATATCAGAAGTATTTTTGCAAAATAACTAATTTTATCTTATCGAAACTATAAACAAAAAAAATCATAGTATGACATCAAATAAATATAAAAGACAAATTTATTTCGATAAAAAACTTAAATCATAAAATCATCCTAAAAAATTTAGAATATACTACTCGGTATTTTTTAACTAACAATTTCATGTTTTGTTTACTATAACTTGATTTATAATATTTTTTTCCAGTTGGATCCTAGCACAGCCCACACCCTTTGCACGAATAATTTTTTATCGATACTTTAATAATTATTACTAATAATAATTTCTAATAACTGTTTTCGTAATCCTACTTTGATACACTAGATATAATGAACATAACTATTTCTGGAATTTTTATTTCGCCATTTTGTCCTGCCTTGGCACTTTTTTCAGTTTGTAACCAAGGGTGTAGGCTCTCCTAGGATATTACCTTTTCCCTATATTCTGAATTTCTTAACTGTAAATGCATAACTGTTCTGTTGAGTTGTAACTATTCTGTGATGTAGCTCCGTATTTCATAAGAATGCAATATTTAACCGATCTTAACGAAATATCTGATATGATAAAAAAATTCAACCAACAAACATATGGCAATACAAACTTATGATGCTATTCTGCAAAAAATAGAGTTCATTTCAACTTGGAACTTCTCTTATTTTGCAGGTAAATATATTAAATTCTGCTTAGAAAATGCTTCCATGATTGAATGCAAAATGAAAATTGTTTCCTTCTCTTTTCTTTATACATCAATCATCAGCAATAGATTAAAATCGTAGTCTGCTGGAATAATTTCAAAGTGATCAAAATTTGATTGATGCAATCGTAGTTTCGTAACATCAACGCTGATATAAGTGTAAATAATTTCTTAGTATTCCAATATCATTTGCTAATACAAGTTTCTTTACGATGGAGTTTCCAGTTTAGATTTTTAAATTAAATGTAAACAATCTAAGCTACAGTATTGTTGCTTAAAATAAAACAGAGAAAATATTTCTACAAAAATGGCAAAGAATTCATTGCACCATTGCGAATATTTTTGAATTATACATATTCACAAATAATAATAACTATTACCATGTTATACTAAATATTTAACTTTTTCCAACTTTAAAATTTAATATATATTTAATTATCTTTGTGGCCATATTTAAATGTAAAAAGATATGTTACATTTTATAACTTTCTGTCTTTCATTTGGTAATCGTAATTTTTCTTGAAGTAAAGTGTAACTTCATCTAGTTTCCGTTCATCGAATCGACAAAATTTATATTCTTAACTTTATATTGGCTGAAGACATATTCCTAATTCATGGAAAGATAAGACTAGCCTTCATAAAACAAAATATTTATGGCACAGCTGCAGTATAATCCCTCATGCCAATTTCTGAGTTCGGTGATATGTTTTGGCGGATTTCTATATTTATTTGGCACCCTAGTTCTTATTACTTCACAGAAATGTGGGATAATTAGAATTACATATAAAATTTTATTTTGGTCTTAATTTTATTGACGTCTTCGCATAGAAATTTAGAACATTTTGTTCCATTCTCGTATTTTAATCAATATTCTTATGTTATCTTATTTTAAAAATATTAATTTTTCAAAAATATGTATTTACACTTTCAGGAATTTATTATGTGTTAATTACATCATCTTGTGAGCATTTCCATGTCGCCAAAAGCATTTAGAAATAGCCATAATATACGGCATTTGTGCCATATCTATTAGAAGGACATAACAGATTCACATGACCAGCATGCTAACGTTAGAACAGTTGTTGAAGCGAGCTAGTAAGAACATATAACAAATTGACGTCAAAATATTTATACAGTGGGAATCAGGACAACTTCAGTTTACGCCATTGCTGAAAATAAAGCAGTAACGCCACATAGCGTGAATTTGAAATAAAATCATACTATTGTTTATTGTTACACCATACTTTTAATATACTTTTGAACTTTGAATTTAATAAGATTATTTTTTTACGAGTTTTATTTAAAATCATTACAGATTAAGACTTTTTCTTATTAAAAACTAGCTGTACCCGCCCGGCATTGCCCGTGCATTTAGAAAATGCAGATAAGTGAATAGCGCAGGAATAGTAGTGTAGGACATGTAGACTGTCTCTCTCTCTTCTCCCCCACACACACAACATTCTCCGTCGATAAAAAGGAACAATATATCCTAAATATTTTAAACGGAAAATTTTCCAAAAGATGGTCGCCAGAATTGTTTCTCAAAAGGAGCTGGTACAACCCCGGAATCAGCTATCGGCGAGCAGCGATCTCGAAAAGAAGTTTTATAAATAATTTTTTTAAAATTTTTCTAATTCAAAAATCGAAAATCGGGCTTCGAGGTCTGGTGGCCAGCTCCCTTGTGCTTCCGTGTAAAAAATTCCAGGTCCCTGCGTGCGATAGATTTGGCTGGAGAGCTCGGTCAGACAAACGGACAGACACATTACACTTGCTTTTATTATTATAGAAGATAAAAAAAAGTTTGATTCCTTGTAGATTTTCTTAATAACTTTGCTTAAGGAATCAAGTATTTTTGTTCATTTTCTATATTTATTTAGTTTAATGATTTTAATTAGAAATATTTTATATAAATTAAAATTAGATGTAAGTTTGATTTCCTAACGATTTCTTATTAAAAAGTTTAAGTGTATCTAATAAATTCTTCAAAGTTTTTATTTGATTTCAAGAATTTGAGAAAACTTGAATGATAAATAAACTGCTATTCGTTTGTGCTAAAATGAATAATAATTAGAATTTCCTGAAGAATGTATTGAGTCAATAATATAGTATGAAAATGGGTACTTCTTCATTTCACCGGTGCAAGTTATAAAGTCGCCAAATGGCATTACTATGCGTAACAAAAAATCACAAAATTTCTGCTTTTTCCATCATTAACTTTCTGTTTTTTCCAAACATTTTAAATAAAAAAAAATATTTTTACAAAATAAAATTTTCAATTAACATTAAATGAATTAAATTAATGGTACAATCCTAGGAGACAGGATTCAATTTGTCACCAAAGGTCCCATACCTTTGGTGACAAACGGGAAAAAAAAGCGTCCAGGTAGAACGAAATGGCAAAATAAGAATTCTAGAAATCGTTACGTTTATCGTATCTAGTGTATCAAAGTAGGATTACCAAGAATGACAAAATTTATAACCAACTAAAATTATTCATCCCAAGGACCTAAAGCACATTTTAACCTAAGATTCAAAACACTGATGACAATTATTCGACATAATGCAAATGAATATCTAGATCTGTTATAGAAAAAGTCCTTAATAGGTGAAAATGCGCTTTAGGTCCCCTACTTGGCGCGTTTTCAAAATCGCCGATGCCATGGCGAAAATTCTACGGCTATTTCAAAGTGAAACTTAATTAGCGACCAATGAAAAGACTAAAACAAAAGGATAATTAATGAGCATGAGTGAAAAAGCGCATCAAATTCGCGAGTTGGTGAAGTAGGGGAACTAAAGTGCAATTTAACCAACAAAAGAATATGGAATTAATTTTATAATACACACATACACAATCAGCCAGTTTAACAATATAAAATTCCAAACACGAAAAACAAAAAGCATCATACTTATAACTTAAAAGGGATAAAAAGAAATTATTGGCTGTATCCCAGTGTACGGTACGCTATTTTTATACAATTAATATAATTATAGAATATACAATTAATATCATTATATAATATAAAATTATATTATTTTATACAAATAATATAATTTTATACATTATTATATACAATTAATTATAATTGTATATATGATTACCGTTGTATATATGCGTACCGTATAAGGAGCGTACCGTTCACTGGGAATTAACCGAAATTATTAAAGGCGGAAAAAATTATAAGGGTAAGTAAAGTCCAAATTTTAAAATGCAAAATTAAGATTTCATCTTGATTATTATAAGTTATTCTCTGAAACATAAATAATAACATTTTATCACTCACTCATAATTTTGGCTTCATTTTTTTTTTTTTTATTCTTCCATAAAAGCTGATCCTCTACTTTGTAGGTGGAGTTTTTTCTTCCCCAGGTTTCTTTTCTCCTGGTTTTCCTCCTTTATCATCAGGCTGTCCGGGTTTTTTCTCACCAGGTTTTTCTTCAGGCTTTTTAGGATCCATTTCTTCTCCCACGGGAATTAAATACTCAAATGAAAATATGTGATGAATTTTTTGCTTTAAGTAAACTATGCAGTAACGCAGCTTATCAAATCAAAATTAGAATGTGAAATTCTGCAAATTGTCTCACTTCACTCGCGTATCATATCCACGTAGCACCTTCTCACGTGGATGTTCAAACCAGCCTTTACAGTTTTAAATAACTGTAACAATTTTTACTTCTGGAAACGTCTAGAAATTTCTGTAAAGTTTGGAATAGAGGGCGCTAGTTTCTCAGTTAATAGGAAAATGGTTCCTATCATAACTTACCGCTGTTGTACTTCTTACATGTTTATATTATTGCAGACTAATACAATAATATTCCATGTTTCAAAATTGATGTCGGATTTAATATTGATAGCAATCAAAACATTAATTTATATTCAATGAAACTTACTACGTTATAGATCAACTTCGATTCAAATTAAAGTTATTTCATATTGTCAGTGCGAATGATGAAAACTTTCCGAATTTCAGTAAAAGAAATCATTATAATCATAGAGGTTGCCTTTGACTAAATTTTTAGTCAAAAAGGGAATAGTTATCCGAATTCAGCGACATTAAATGAATGAAACTTTTATTTCTTTTTTTCCAGTTAATAACAATCATGTAAAAATAGGGGAAATGGCGGCATTTTTAAACAACCAAGCTAACAACATTCAAATTAGGAATATACTTTATGGTGCCTCTTTGATTCTCGCAAAGTTGTAATCGCGATTGATCGCCAAGCCGGGCAAACCCCAATCATATTCCGATAGCAACAGGGGAATTCATTGTCTGTGCCAACAAAAATCGCCAATAAAAACGATAACCAAACAAAAATCGCCATGTTTGCCAAGGGGCCACCTTAAAGTATAGTTTTACCATAATTTGACATTGGTAACGAACAAATTTCAAATGGACAGACAGACAGACACATTACACTTGCTTTTATTATCTATCTATAACCCCGGAATCAGCTATCGGCGAGCAGCGATCTCGAGAAGAAGTTTTTTAAATAATAATAATTTTTTTAAAATTTTTCTAATTCAAAATTCGAAAATCGGGCTTCGAGGTCTGGTGGCCAGCCCCCTTGTGCTTCCGTGTAAAAAATTCCAGGTCCCTGCGTGCGATAGATTTGGCTAGAGAGCTCGGTCAGACGGACAGACACATTACACTTGCTTTTATTAATATAGATTAATAATAATAAAGTATTCCACATTTATCAGATAATTTTAATAGTAAGAGAATGTTAATGAATTATATGTGAAGGCAACTGTAAGTCCTGTTGTAGAGCAAATGTTTAAAGGTCAAAATTAATGTTTTGTGATGTCTGTCATTTTTTATGACAGACTTCCAATTTTTAGATTAATTTAATTATTATTAAAAGTATAATTATGCTTCAAATTTCTTCCATTGATCTAAATCAATTGCTTAATTCATATGTATGTTTAAATCCGTAGTAAAAATGCGTTTTCAAGCAAGGATCAAGTTACCAGATTTTAGTTTAAAAATTGCAGAAAGGTGCAATTTTACTAGTTACAAAATAATATAAATTTTAAAAGATGAGCACATCAAGAACTTAAGAATATTCTTCCAAAAGTATTTATGTGAATTTTATGTTTATGTTGAATATTTGAAATATAAAACTATTGTCTTGAAAATGTAAACTTTAAAAAACCTTGAAAAACTCGGATAAAATTTTAAATGATTATTAATCATGAAAAGATATTGTTAAAAAATATTAAAATGATCTTTTAATTTTTTAAAAAATCCATAAACTATCTGCAATATTTTTCATTTATTGTATAATAGGACGTTTTTTTTAGCAAAAGTTGCATTCTACACTTATTTTGTTTCGCCGTTATTATGTTACAAATTAAATTCATCAAAGAATCTGGAGAAAACTGTTAAGACTGTATGACGTCAGACTATATGATATATATTTTCTTTTCTTTTTTTTTCTGTTCTAAAAAGTCATTTTCCAACATATTAAAAAATTTGTAGTTAATAAAATCACGATTTTTTCACTATGCTTGCATTAATAAACAATTTCACATTTAATTATAAATATAAATACCTGAAGAAGAAAAGAAATATATTTTTATTATTAAAATTGCTGAATATTAATTCTTTTTATAATTTCATTTTTCGTGTTATAAAATTTTATATATAATTTCTCTTAATTATTTTCAAATTAATTTTTATCTCATTAATTTTATTTGTTTGGTCGATATTTAAAACAAATCGATCTAATTATAAACTGAAATTATAATTTAACTAGGAAATAATTTTGGAAATAATTTTCAGTTTTTGTCATGAATGATATTTATATATTCATCAAAACAAATACTTCAAAAAATATTCTTAAGAAACCTCATGAATATTAACGGTATTTGTCAAAAATGCTTTAAAATCCCTATAACGATTTTATTTTATCTTATTCTGATATTAGTCTTCATCATAAAAAGAATTCATGAGACTTATTCTATAAATATAAATCATTTTATTATATTAATTCTAATTTAATGGGGATTTAAAATGGTGGTATTGTTAAAGCAACAAAAGATTTGGTGACAAAAACTGCTTTTAAAAGCACAAAAAGGAAGTTCTCCTTTTATTATCTGAAAATTTAGTCATCGTTTCTGGGAAAAGAAAATGCGAAAATATGCAATCTTGCATTTAATCGATATGTTCTTCCATTCATCTTTATGTTTGTCTCGTGGGATGATTTCCAACATCAAATATGATTTTCGGGAGATTTATGAAAAGAAAAGTTTTTCTTTTTCCATAATTTTTATTCGCCTTTTCTATTCATGTACGAATACGAAATAAAAACGGTTTTGGGAAATCAAGCGAAAACTTTTCAAAATTTAAAAGAAAATGTTGAAATGAATTACCTTTATACTGAGATATTTAGTGGAGAATTTCCTTTAATATGAAAATAAATGAAAAAGTGAAATAGAGATAAATGATAAATTTAAGAGGATATTTCAAGACAGTTTAAAGTAAAAAGTACAATTTCATTTGCATCTTCCCTTAAAGAATATTTTTATAATAGATATCAATACAAATATTAGAATAGAGAAATTAAATTTTAGGATAAAGATTTGATATTCAACAATAAAGCAGCTTTTTCAGGAGTTTATAGAAATATACCAATATATTTACATATTTATTTTAAGTAATTTATCCTCAATTCAACAATTTTTATTTAGAATTTTCATACCTTTTTTCTTTAAAATAATTTACCTTTTATTTCAGTATTCTATACAGAATTCACAAAAGTCTATTGTATTGAGTTTCTAGTTTTCTCCCGATGTTTAAAGCTGATAATATAATAAAGAATTCATGATATATATTTTTTACTTTTGGTGATACCTTTATTACTTCTATTGTTTATTCTTATTTTTAATAAAATTATTTTACGCTCATTTTTTTTTGTTTTATTTTTTACGCCATTACCTATATATAATATTTACCATTTTTTGAAAACCAAAAAATTCAATAATTATTAAAATTCAAATTAGACTTATGCTGGTTTTAACTATTGGAAGATGAATATTTTACTTCATAACTCTGTTAAACTAAAGTCGCTGATTATTTCTTAATGTCTTATTGTGATTTGTAATTGTTTTATTTAAAACGATTTAACTTTGATCTTTTCATGCTAATAATAATAAACACTTATGTATTTTAAAACAAGATTGATCTTTTTGATTGTCAGTTACCAATAATGGTAAAACCTAAAACACAAGATTGAAAATTTATACAGTATATTCTTAAAAATTAACGTGTTTTGAAATATTTTTGTATACGTTTCCGTTTGAGACTTCATTAATTATGATCCTTCTGGGCGATGTACCTAGGTAGTCGTCATAATACGTAAATACCTAAAGTAAGGTACCATTGCAAGAACTGATTCCTATATGGCACCTTTAAAAAATACATTTGCTGAAGTTTGCAATAGTTTTAAAGAAATTAAAATGAATGAAGTCCAGAATATTAAAAAATATCAAAATCTGAACTATATATGTTTTTTCAGCATGTCTTTATAATATTCCAGTACATTAATTTTTAGTCATGAATTTTTAGACCAGGATCTTTAATTGGAAACAATAGAAAGGAAACTGGAATTTAAGCTTACATATTAAATTAAAATTGATAGCATTGCAAATAAAAAATTAATTTAAATTCTATTTATATTTCACTATTATTATTTTAATTAAACTTTGAATAATATTTTAAGAAATCTTGTAGGAGACTATTCTATTATTTTTATAATTTGAATTAAAAAGCTTGATACTTTTTTAAGTGAAAATTAAAATTTGGGAATAACAATCTGAAGATCAACCAGAAGATTCAGATCATATCTTAAGTTGGGAACGATAATGGGGGGGGATAATCTTGAATTAAATTTAATTATTTAATTAGGGACTTAACAAATAAATTAAACAGTTAATTTAAATTTTATTAATTTAACATTATTTTAATTGAAATTCAAATCATTTTTTTATCAAATTTTGTTGGTGATTATTAAATCATTATTTTTGTTATTTTGAATCAAAAAGTTAATACTTAATCTGTTGAAAACTAAAATTTCAAAAATAACTTCTGAAGATGGGGGAAAAAAAACGACATATCTTAAGTTGGGAACAATAATTGGGACTTTAGCTCAAATTAAATTAAAATTATTTAATGTGAGCTCAAGTCCCAATTATTGTTCCCAACTTACATTAAAATTATTTAATTTATAGCATTGCAATTGAAATTGAACGGTTAATTTAGATTTCTATAGTTAATATTATTTAATTGAAAAAATTTAGTCATATTTTTTTTAAAAATCCTATTTTAGGAGAGATTATTATAAAATAATTTTTATAATGATTTAAAAGATTGACATATGTTTTTAATTAAATACTAAAATTTTAAATATAACAGTGAAAATTTAGAAGCGAAACCAGAGCATATCTTGCATTGATATAAAAAGTGAAATTTAAGGTTACATTAAATTAAAGTTATTTTACAGATAACTTTTTAAATGAATTAAAATTTGTTTACATAGCACTATTTTAATATAATTGTGAAAGAACTTGATGCTATTCAATAAAAAGCAAATATTTTAGAAATAATAAGTTTCAATAAATTTGTATTAAAGTTAAATTTTTATCGAAAGTCTTAGGTTATTTGATTTATAATACTTATGTGAAAATTCCAATGACATTTTCGTACTGAGAAAAAAAAGTCATATATATATATATATGTTACCGTGAAAGTCCGAAATCTGGAGAATGTCGACATTCGCTGGTGAATTCAACATTCACGTAGTCGCTTGGTGTATGTCCGAAATATTTGCTAGATATCCTCATTTCTCACTTACACCGGCAAATGTCGACATCCACAATGCACTAATGGTGAATCTTGAATATGCGTTTCATCTCTCCGTATCCGGAGAGGAGAAATGCAGATTTGCATTTTCTTATCTCAATATTTCAGGCGTGAAAAACGTCACAAGAAAGGAGGAGTGACCAATCACGGTGAGTAGAGGAAGTGTAGAGGATTTTTAACCCGCGGGACAAACCTGACAACAAACAAATTAAAAACAAATTAAATGCTCTAGGCCGCACCTCTTTGTTGACGTTGCCTTCTGTTATCTCCTTTTCGAGCTCTTTAATCATCTTTTCAAATTCCACCAAAGCTTGTCTGTGATTGTCGACATATACCGGTGATGGTCCGAAAGTGCAAGAAATGTAATCAATTGTACGGTCTTTCACCAACGTTTTTGGTATGTGTTGACATTCACCGGTGAATGTCGACATTCTCTGATTTCGGTCTTTCACGGTAACATATATATATATATATATATATATATATATATATATATATATATATTATCATT
>JAPDSC010019692.1:568870-581738 GCA_026290005.1 Latrodectus geometricus | reverse complement strand
TATATATATATATATAGTTTAGGTTATAATATTTAGCTATAAAATATATTGCATTGTATCAATGAATCTCATGCCTTATTCAATTACGTAAACATATCTATAACTTCTTTTATTAGAATGAACCGATAATGAATAGGTAATTTATATTCCTTTCTTCTGAATCTTAAACAAGTTTTTGTTAGATCATATTTTGTGTAAATTTTATAGCAATATGGTCAAGGGTTGAAATACAAATTTTTTAAATTTTATTGCAAATGTTAGTGTATTTCGAAGTTATTATTTTTTGTGAATTTTTTTTTCTTGTAAATAAGTAATCTGGGATTTAAAATCATTTTTCATATTATATTTCTTTTTTTAAATATCTTGCATTTATTAGTTGTTTTATGCAAATAGTTTTATGCTTATGGATTCAATAACACAATCTAGAAACTTATTTTTTTATTATGTGTATTTTTTCAATATTTTCATTCGATTATATATTTTATTAATAAAAAGAAAGCGAAAGAGATTTTTTAAAATATTTCTGATAATTGTTTAGTGTGGTTAAAAAATAAATTTTGAAAATTTTGTTAACAATGTTTTTATACTTCGAATGTTTTTGTGAATTTATATTACTTAAATGGCTGTTCTGAGATTTAAAATCGTTTTTAATACTTTTACTAGTTTTTAAAATTATTATTTTTTTTTTGTGAATTTATGGAAATATTTTTATTTTCACGTTTATGACTTAAATAACACACTCTAAAAAAATTGATTTCATTTACTTAAACGTTTTATTAATAAAACCAAAGTATAAAGAATTGTTTGAAATTTAAATAAATTCTTAAATATACTATTTGCATTCTTTCATCTTTATTACAATATTTATTTCGTTGTATTTCAACGTAGAATTTACTTTTATTTTCGTATTTTAATTTGCTTAATTTTAATTGTAAGGAGGACAAGTTAACAAATATTTATTTCCAGCCTCCTTAATCATGTGATGTTTGCTTTCATGACAGTAACGTAATGAAGTAAATAACTTTCTCATTTCAAAACGCAATGTGTGTGCAAAACTTAAGGGATTAAAAACATTTATTATGGAAAAAAATCATCTTTGTTGTCACTGCATTTCCATTTATTCATCTTCACATCCATTCTTCCACTCTTGTTTCTTTCTTTCTAAAATTTATTCTAATGTTATGGTCTATATCAAAGTTTCTTTACTCTTAAGTTGGAGACACCATTTTTAGCCATTTTTTCCCCTCAAAGTTTGTTTATCAAGACCATTTATTTGTTTCTTTCCTGCGTCTGTTCGGTGATGTCACTGAAGAGAGATTGATACTCCTCAAGGAACACAGCCTATTCGTCCTAACTCGCGTTTCTTCTTTTTTCTTTTCTTTTTTTTTTTTTTGGTCTTCAATTTTTATGTTTTACTGGAGAAGAATGTCGTTGCTTTTGTTTACCATAAACGAAACAGAAATAGTTGAATTATTTATAATGTTCTCGTATCAAATAACACTCTGAAAATGATGCGGAAGCTGGGATATCAAGTATTTGATTTTAACTTTACCAAACGTATCTCTTGTTGAAGAAAAGAAAAAAAATTAAGCTAAGAATTTAGACTCTCGTTTTAGTATATATCCCAAATTGGAAAAAACAGAAAATTGTTTCATTGTTCAAAAGTGAGTTAAAGTTTAGATAGCAATTTTTTTTTTATTTTAAATTTCCTAATTAATTTATATAATATCCAATATTCAACATTTTTACTTAAAACATATTTACAAATGTACATCTTTTACATAAGCATTTACGGCATCAGGTATTAATAAAATATTTTATTATTATTATTGTTATACGTCCAATTGTCTCTTTTTTTAGGGACATGCAATTTAGAATTCTTGAGCTTTTGCTATAAAATTTTTTAGACATAATATGAGGTTCTTTTTACATACGTCGGAATACATGTTTTTATCACTCTTTTTTCTTTGATAAAATGACTATAATTTATTTGATGGTTTATGAGTTACGTATTTGCACTTCATATATTTGTAGTTTTAAAATTTCTGAAGTATACATTATATACATAAAATAAACTATACTAAATTATGTTTGATATACTACTTTAGAAATTTATTTCAATACAAGCTGTATGTACAATACTTTGCCTCTTCGTTGTAATTTCTTTTATAAATTTGTAGTACTTTTCTTATATTTTTGTATTTTGAGCATACATACCATTCAGATATATATAATAAAATTAAGAAATAAAGATAGACATAATCTCATATAGTCATGATAATGTATTTAAAATCACTTATAGATGTAAATATATAATAAAACATAATGAATGCGAAATAGAACTGTTACAGTTGCTATTTACATTGTTGTAAATAATGATTTTAAAATAAAATGTTATTCTTATACTAGTGCATAAATAATATTTATGGAGCTGAATCTCAAAATGAATATTTTGTTGATTGCATTTATACTAAATAAGGGAATAAAAATTGAATTTCTATTCAATGCATTTCATTCATTTATCGTGAAAAATAAAATTAATTATTCTGGCATATATTTATCCTAGTGACTATATTTCTAAAGACAAAAAGTAGTGTTATTTGCTTTTGCTTAGATTATAATATATTTCAAATTGTATCTATAAGAGAGAAGTGATAAATATTTATTAAATTTGTAAGCCACTCTTTTTCTACGAAATGCTACCGACGATATTTTTCTATTAAATTGTTTTGAAAGGATTTATTGCACGATGATAAAAATCTTTCAATGTCTGAACAAATAAAGCTTAAATTATTCAAGTTGACTGCGTGAATTCATACTTTGATAAGGCTAAATAATTATTTCTAATAAAAATTTCAATGCATCTTTTGAATCATTTTCCTGTTTGTAATTTAAAAATTAAGTTGTTTAGAGAAATATGCATTCGTTATATTTTTAAAGTCAGTCACAAAAGATCACGTGATGTGCTAAATAAAAAAAATTTTGGATTTATGTAAACTTATTTGGCGTATTATAAAATAATTTAAATACTTTACATAAAATTCGTTATGGGGAGAATGACTATCACCATAACTTTTTAAATTGTCAAAATGTACGATAAATTAAAATTGATATCCAAGTATAAATATCACAGCGTATTAGAAACCAATATTCATTTAAAAACAATAATAAAATAAAGCTATTTTTAAAATGTAAATTACAACTATGACATTTAATTCATTTTTTTTTAGATTTCTTACAAAACTGCGAAGTTTAAATAATACATGCAATTAATTAGCATTGCTTGTTCAGTAATTTTTAAATCTTGATTTCAGTTATAAAAATATAAACATTTCCAAACATGTTTGAAAAATGAGATTTAATTTTTATTAAGTGTTTAAATTAATATATATTATCCAATTAATTAGGCATTCGCTTTGATTTGAAAAAATATGTTAAATATAAAATCAATTTTTAATTTCAGATGAAATATAGTGCTAACTAACATTCCTTTATCCATTTGGGGTGAATACTTTGAACATAAGATTTTGATCGTTGCTGTCAAACGTACTTCTCTTTTATTAGAAACTCTTCCCAATGAAAACTGTTCACTTGGCAGCTTTTAATTGCCAAGTGGCAACATAAACAAAAGGACGCTTTCTTTCTGTATGAACCGCAAATATATCTACACGGATACAAACCACGAAGAAGATTGCTGACGATCCCAATAGCACGTACTTCTCAATACGTGGGAACCAAAAAGACACCTGCTAGCAGTACTGGGAGGCAGCAGTGAACGGATGGTTCCTTGTAAGATTTCCACTTCCTCTTATCTTCTGCCGACGGAAATAGATATCGGAAGTAGTCTCTCGGTTTGAAATTAATTGGCCTATCGACTTACGTCCAATGCCTCGTCTGATCTCCAGAAGCGAAGCTCACACAATTGCTGGCGAATTGATCGCCTGGAAACCGACGTTCTGTGTTCTATCAGCTCGAGAACACGAGGCAACTAATGTAGTCCTCCCTGACCCCCCGCACTCTCTTAAATTCGCTTTTGCACATCTCGCGAAATCGATTTCCAATAGGTTGTCATTACAGTTTCGTTTGGGAAGAGCTTTGGAAGCCCCTGAAGCAACAAATCTGTTCCCCCCTACTTTTAAAAATTAATTTGTTTTTTCTTTTTTCATTTAATCTGGAGGGGAAAAAAGATAATGCTTAATTTTGTTATGGAGCTTAACTTTTGGATTTCCTTTAATACTTTGCTTATACAAGAGGTGCAGATGAATGGTTTGTCTAAGGGAACTTTTTTTTTCATCAACTGTTTGGGATGAAATTAAAAAATGGCAACCCATGGATTTGTTAATGGATTGCCAACGATTGCTATAAGATATTATAAAATTAAGTTTTGATTTTTTTAAAGTAATTTTTTTTCTACAATGAAAGAAAAATTAATCAAATTTATGTTCAAAAGTATTTTTAGTATTCTACTTAATCTCGTGAATTAGAGCCCAAGAATCGATTGTAGATGCATCTTCTGAAAACTTATTACAATCAGCTATTGATATTTTATTGATATGTTTATTCATTCATGTATAAAAAAGTATTTATTTGAATAATTTACTAATGATAAAAACAAGATAGTATTGAACTTCTTAAAGTTTATACATGAAATTAAATTCAGTATTATTTTAAATCAATTTAATATTGATATGTTTAGTTTTACACTGTTTCGCTCTCTCTCAGTAAAGTTTATATAAGAAATATAAGATGCATGAGTATGTATGGTAAAGGAATTAATGATATATATATATATATATATATGTGTGTGTGTGTGTGTGTAATTACAAATTTTTGGACTATGAAATGTTGCAGAAATATAGAACAAAACATCTGTTCAAGATAATTAGTTTTTTTTAATAAATAATTTTGAAGCACTTATACAATGATACAAACTTTAGCTAAATTTAATTAACAATTCTCAGAAAAGGGATTAATCTTTAATTCACTATGGAAACACATTCCTGCGTTACTAATTTAATTTAAATTCAAGCACACGAAAATGAATAACTGTTCTGTCACTCATTCAGTTTATGTTCTGCAAACTCTACAACTGCCAAATCATAAACTTTGCCCTCCATTTTGGTCAAAGCCGTGGTGAATCTAAATTCCTCTCTAATTCCTAGTAATCGCATTTTGTACAAAAGATAATTTTCGAAACATATGCAAATGAAGAACTAATGTCAGATTACAGACATTTGATCAGGACATTTTCGGCGTTTTGCGAAAATACTTTCTCTAAATACTAGTACCAAAATTCTGTTTCTGATTCTTTATTTTTTTAATTTTTCATCTTTCACATTTGCTTGTTATGTTATAAAAATTAGTTTTCGCAAACTGATATGGGAAGTTAGAATTTATCCCCAAAGATTGAAGCAGGAAGTTTTTGAAAGCAGGGAACTCTTCTCGCCAAAAGTAATAAAGCAAATAAATAAAATTGGGAATTCTTCATCTCGTTAAAAAAAGAAGACGTTAAAAAGGAAGACTTTTAATAAGAGGCGATGACAAAATATCTGAGGTTTGACATACACAAGCCATTCTTTTTTTTTTTTTTTTTTTTTTTTTTTTTTTTTTTTTTTTTTTTCGAAATTTCATTCACTGGACGGAAAATAATTTTTCTCCAAGATCTTCCAATAAATCTTTCAAGAAAAGGAGTTTTTGTGGACATGCCACTACCGTTACCTCAACTATTCTCATTTTTATCGCGTTATTTTCCGGTTATTTTTCTGATTTTCTTTTCATTTACGGGCAACAGCAAGATTTTGCCTTTGACTAGTTTTTCAGTTTTGCGATTTTCTTTTTTTTCTCTTTTCTTTTTTCCATATTCGTCTCCAGATCTATTCCCATGCGCGTTTTCTTTTATCCTACAGGGATTTGGTTCAGTCCCAAAGAATTACTTTGATTGAAATTTCATGAATTTATTCAATAAAAATGCTAAAAAAACTTCTAAGTTTCATTAAAAGTAGTTCAAATTAAATTATTAAATTTTCTTATTAATGTGCAATGCTATATATAAACACACACACACACACACACACACACATATATATATATATATATATATATATATATATATATATATATAACATAATTTGGAAGCAACCTGAAGTTGAGTGGAATGCAGTGTGAGTCAAAGATAATTTCCAAAAATATTTTAGTGAAAGGATTGTTGAAATTGTTCATCTTTCCGGGTGTTGCTCATCATAGTTTGCTGTCTTCTGATACCTATCTCATTTAAATATTCTTAAAATTGAGGATTCTACGGAGTTGTTCAAAACATAAAAAAGGTGTTAGAAAAGTATCTAGGCTTACAAATGACTTCAGTATATCGAGAAAATGAGGCAATATACTTAAATTTAGCAATGTATTCAATATCTTGTTTTCAACAAAATAGTTTATGCTCTGTCAGTTTAGTTTAAATGCATCATTACAATGTAGACAGATCACTCAAAATAATTTTTTTTTATCAAGAAATGCATTGTTTCTTATTTTAAGTTCAGAATCATTTATGTAAAATCGTTAAATAATAAAAGTATTGTTAACATTTTAATAAACATTTATAAAAGTATATTATAGCTTATAATGGGGATAGTTAGAAAATTATTTACTAATTTTTGCCTTAATTCTGTAATTTGTAAAAATTAAATTCCGAAACAGTTAGCAACTATAACAAGTTCAATACTACCTACATTATTTTTTTTATTATAAGACATTCACTTAGAAATAAGCGTGCAAGCAATTTTAAATTTCAAAGTAATTCCTTGTATAATCTCTATTTTATGTAGTTTGTAAGTACCGTCATTGTGTGTTATTATTTTTTTTTTTGATTGTTAGAAAGACATTGAGTTAATTGACGTGGCATTGTTTACAGCAATTGAAAAAATCTACTTAAATGCAGTTTTAAAGAATAAATTATTCTATTATTAATGAAAAAAACTGCACTTAAATATGCAGGTTTGTAAATTTCTGATCTAAGTTTAAAATTTTATTGCTCTTTGATGGAAATTAATCATTAATTAATCCAGTTAAAATATTTCTAGATCTTACTAATTTTATTCTAAATTTTCCGCATATTAATATTTATGATGAAAATATAACCACACACACTTGTTTAAATTCTACGCACAGTTAATTAGCAATTAAAATTTGCAGAGACGACCGTCTCATGAAAATAGTTAAGGAATGAAATTATAATAATATTAAAGCCATCAAATTAATGATGTTAATAATATAATATATACAAACTACTTATTTTTCTCAATATAATAATAAAGATAATTGTGTACAAACTACTTATTTTTATCAACAAAAATTCTTTGTAAAAGAATTCCTGTTGATAAAAATAAGTAGTGTTTTACATATGAAGTCTTAGAAATTTATTGAGAACATAAAGTTCTAGGCAATTAAATTTAAAATATTGACGTTCAAGATTATGATAGCTTTATTTTTTATACAAAGAGAGAGAATGAATTAACATATATTTAAATACAATATTCCACGCTTTTAAATTTGTTTGATTTTAAAGTTTTATTTTATTTAAAAAATGACTCTTTCTTGTTGAAACTTTTCTTCAAGATGGAATATCAAAATACAATTTAATAATTCAACCAAAGTGTGTCTAGAGTATTCCAGAATAAATATTTCAAGAAAGAAAATCGAATTTTTATCTTTTTTGTTTCTTTTTTGCAAGGATGTTAACAGCAAAGCGTTTTTTTTATCCAGCTTTCAGCAGTTTTAAAAACCCAGATAACATAAAATGAAACGATTCAAGCAAACTATTCCATATTCGCGTAACTCTTCACGCCTACGTAGCAAGTTTATGTAACTGCAAATATTTCCTCATCGATTAGAATAGATAGAAACAGTAGAACAAACGATAAGAAAGAAAGAACAAAAACTTCGAAAGAAGAAAAATTCTTCTGTGTGGACCCATTTTATCCCAATTTACTTCTATCCCTAAAGACGATTTTGTTTTTTTATATATTCCTTTTTTTATTTCGTCTTTTGGTAGTTGGAGTGGGAAAAATTGTCTAGCAAACTTTTCAGAAGCGAAGTGAAGTAAAAAAGAAAGTTCCACGGCGAAGATGGTGATTTTTTTTCATCGCCAAAAGTAGCAAGAATTCTAAAAAAGAAAAAATCGGAAGGGTTACTGTAGATTTACCTTTAACTAGAATTTATGATAGTTGTTGGTTTCTGCGTGTATGAATGTTTACAATCGCTAGTGGTTTTCCCAAAGGTAAAGTTTTCCAAGCTTTTCGGTACAATGGCCCTTTTCCTCCTGTCATTTGAGTGTTCAAATCATTCAGCGTGCTTCTTTTATGCTAGAAAGAAATTTTCATTGCTTTTTCTTGGAATTACGAAATTACTATATTTAAAATTTAGAGGGCACATATCAGTTTGTTTTCATTTAACAAAATTGGCTAACTTTTCTCATGTTTATTATTATTTATTTTTTTAATGTTTATAAATAAAATAATTCAAAAACATTTTCTTCACCCAAGTTGGTTTATTAGTTAATATTTCATTAATTTTTAAGCAATTCTGGACGGTCTGTGTCATAAAAATTTAACCTATATCTAGTTCATCTAGAAATGTTTCACTTTAGTTTTTATGTTGTTTACCAGAATATTTTAATTTGGTTTTCAAAAATGCAATGCTTTTTAGAAAAAATGCTTAAATTATTGCGTAAGACTAACATGAGTCACGATGGATGATATACTATGATTGAATTACTTCTATAGAATTTAAAATTTCATCTTTGAAGTTAGTGTCATATTATTATTTTTGTTCATAAAAAATATAAAAAAGTATTTGAAGCATGAAAATTAATTTATTTTTATTGGCAGACAAGAAATATTTGAAATCGTCTAAAAAAAAGAGGGATTGATATATGGGTGATCGAATCAGAAACAAATTAAAAATTTAAAAGCTTCTCCAAAAACTGGTTTTAAATCATTCTCAATCAAAAGATTGCGAGCTGTATCCTGACTCTGATATAAACATCAGAATAATCATTTCAGTTTTTTTAATTTACAGCGATGAAAAAACGAGATGTCTCTGGTCAACTTTTTAAGATTTTGCCATGCTTTGAGTGAATATAGACCATGGTTTGTTTAAAGCTCCACTTGAATTGTCAATGTTTCAAAATGCATTACAACAGTCTTTTGTAATATTAAAGAAAAGCATGATACTTATTTTCAACTTTGAAATGCAATTTGAATTAATGAGATGAATTATAAAAAAAACAAACAAAATATATTGTACTTTTTTACATGTTTGGACATTTAGATTTAACACTCTATTGTAATATTCAAGAAAAACATTAAACACTTAATTTCAATTTTAAAATGCAAATCGGGTAAATGAAATGATTTACAAACAAACAAACAGACAAAAGCTATTGCACTTTTTCTAACATTTTTGGACATTTACATTAAAAATTTTTGTTACTTTAACAAATATATATTTTGCTTATTTTTAACATCAACCTAGAAGATGTTCAATAAATATTCAATGAAATAATTATTAGATGTTCATTAACTAAATTTGCTGTGTCTAATTATACCATTTTCCTTTTACAAGAATTTATACAATTAAAAGAATATCTTCTAGATTATTTATATTTTAAAAAGTAAACATATATCTTGGAAAGTTATCCAATCAAAAATTTAGTAGTATTTAATTTAATTATATTGACTTCGTTATTATTAAAAAAATCATAACTGAATAAAAATTTTTACTTTTAATTAAAAAGGATATTTCAAAATGAACCACAATTGTTACTCTACAAAATGTCATAAAAGTATGACTACAAGTTTCCTACAAGTCTTGAAGTAAATTTAATATTTGATTAATATTCGTATAATATTTCAACAAAACGGAAAAACGGTTTTATCAACATACCTTTGCATATAAAACCAACATTTTCAAACTTAAACAACTGATTTATTCCATGTATTATTTTTGCCACAAATTCGTAACGTTTCCAATTTTATGAAGTATTGAATACGCAATACCTCTACGACCAGATTCAATATATTTTGCTCAAGATCCTTATTTGAAATTTTAAATATTAAGTGAATTAAAATTTTCTCAGACAACATTAACATAGTTGAATGGCTGGTGAAAAAGTTGTTTTCTTTGAACATCAAAATAAAATAAAAACGTTTTAATCCATAAAATTCTCTTTGTTAAAAGTATAAACTTTATTTTCCTTTCAAACTTTTCGGCAAAAAACGCTGATCTAAGCCATGTAAATTAAAACTTCAACTTTTCCTACAGCATTTTTTATTGGGAATTAAAGACACAATTAACTAAAAACACCATTCTGTATTTTACAGCAATATAATATTTTCAAGAAATCAGTCAGTGTAACATTCTGTAAGTTGTATTTATATTTGGTTTATATTCTATTACATTCACTCCAGTATCTCAATATTAAAATGGCTATCACAATATTTGGTAATATTGTATATTGAGATCTCAATTTTAAACAATTTTTTAATATTAGTTTTTTAACCATCTTATTTCTTAAAATAATTAACCATCTTATTTCTTAAAATACAAAAGAGAATTTAAAACCAGTTCAAAACTCTCGTTAGAATTGACAGCTATAATAAAACTAAATAATTCATTAGAATGTTGCTTAAATTTAACAAAATCATTAATCAAGATTCTCCATATGTACTTCTCAACTTAACTCGATCATTCTATATAACACCCCACAACTTGTGTGAATCCCTTAAGCAGATCAATTCTAATGATATAAATAGGCAATCCCTACTGATCAAGAAAATATATATGAATTAATTATCAAACATCACTGCATTAACAATAAGCTCTCACTTGTAATTTTTTATTTTAAAGCTTTTCTTAAATTTTCTAAATATGTTTTCATATTTATATAAATTGAAATGATTGAGAATGGTTCATGCCTAATAATTAATCTTCACACTCAAGTCATCTCTCTAGCCCAGTTGGTTGCTGAATGGTAAGTTCGCTTATCTTCGGTTCGTTATACTTTGGGGGTTAAAATCCCACCTTGACCTTGATCTTTGTAGTGATTCTGAATCCTTTTTAAATTATGGGTCCCATTCTAACGGGTTCTCCTGTGTATTTAGAAAAGATAATTACACTTTCTTTAGATATACCAAAATCTCATAAGTTGAAACTTTATTGATTGATCAATTATGGAATGAGATACATTCCAGTTAAAAATTTCCTCTACTGTCAAAAGTCTTCATTTCTAACCAAAGGTCAGATTAAGACCATACCATAAGATCAAAGTTTTACAAATGTACTTTAAAGTAAGAAGCAATTTAAAAACAATTGAAAGTAAAAATACATATACTTCCATGATTTCCATTTAATCTCACATTTTTCTTTAATCAGTCGTCGGCTTACCTATTTCAGAATAATTTTCTATAAGACTCAGATATATATATTTGTTATTTAAATTCACTAGTTAGAATAATGAAACATTTTTACGAATTCCAGCTAAGTTTTTTTTAATACTTTAATTTTAATATACAGATTGATAAAATTCAACATAGTTCGCAACATATATAGAATGATTTGATGCAGCAAAATGGATAACCTAATGCTGTTGTAAAGTACTTCAATATCCACTTGTAAAGTGCCTTTCAGTTAAATTTTTGAACAGTATGCGCATTCTTGTATTGCATAAAGAGAAATGCTCAAAACTATGAAGAACCCCTCCCCGTGCGAAAGCCAGAAGCACAGCACCATCATCCTTTGTTTAACTCGTAAACAATTGGAACTAACGTTGAAAAACAACGATTTATTAGAATGTGATAATTTCCTCGCATTCTTAGAATGGAAATGACAAATTTTAAGCATTATTCAAAATAACATTCCATCTAAATTTAATGCTGACAGATAAAAATCGTTGTTAAGACAGAGAAACCTCTTATATTGTGTTTTGTTTGTAAAATACAAACACATCCGCTCTATCATTGTAGTGCATTGAAAGAAATGAAATTATCCGAAAGATTAGATAAAGTTAAAAAATATCGGCTTTTTGTAAAAGTTGCTTAAGTGGATTTCACTCATTGTTAGGTGAAACTCTAAAAGTTCTTGTGTTTCGTTTGTAGATTATCACACACTCCTTCACAAATTGATAAGAACTATTGATAAGTTCACAAACTGATAAGCTTTCAATGATATATACTAAGGGCCGTGGTGGCCTAGTTGGTTAGGGTATCGTTCTCGTTTCAAATGGTGGTGAGTTCGAATCCTGGCTTAGCCGAAGATCCGTCGTGTTTACTAATGGCGACTGGGGCACGTTAAATCCGTCGGGTCGCAATGTCCTCCATGTTCCCATAACAAATTAATACCTCAGGGGTGGTTGGAGCCAGGCTTTGGGTCTTCACTGGTTTCAATCTCTTAATTGGAAGATTCCTGTGGTACTGCAATGTGTGAGCTAAAAGTCGTACTTCCACCTTCGTATGAGGGTGCTCTATTGAAAAACGGAAGACGCTCTCTCTGGCTTCATTCGCCTAGTCTCTGTGACGGGAGGGCTTGGCGTTGCCAAGTGTCATTAACAACAACAAGACTGAGCCTTTTCCCGTAAAAGGGGGGCTTTCGTGCAGCCATGCTACAATGAACCTTCATATTATAGCAAAGCTGTACTATGCTATAATGCGAAGACAACAATGTAGCATTCATCGAGTACTTTGAACGACGTAATTTTCCTTTTCACCATTGCTTATTTTCAAAAAAATTGAAATCAAAATAAATAAAAGAAACCACTGAAACAATCGCTAAAACTAAATTTGGCAAGTTTTATCTCTGCTGATTTTATATAAAAAAA
>JAPDSC010019692.1:517755-552629 GCA_026290005.1 Latrodectus geometricus | reverse complement strand
AGTTGAGAAGTTTCATTATATGATGTCATGAATGGATGTTGAAAGACAAATGTCATGGTCCAGCAATTTCATTTATTTAGCTGCTACGAAATGACAACAGCAAAATAAAAGGCATTCTGTGCAACTGAATTTGCTAAAAACAAAGATAGAAAAAGCTTTTTTTTAATTACTTTAATGTAAATATCGTAATTTTCTTTCTCATAGATAGAATATTTTACATTGGTTTACGTAAATTTCTTGAAGAAGGGTGCCTTTGAAAAAGTTCTGATTAGCCAACGGCTGGGGTTCAATTTAAACATTTAAAACTCTATTCTTTAAAAACTTTACAATGATATTTTCATTTTTTCCATTAATATAATTTCCCTTTCTTTTCATATATAATAAACCTGTGTAGTGAAAATACTTCTGTATGTTATAATTTTCTATAAAAGAACATCCTAATTCACATGAAATAAATTGCATATGGAAAAAAAAAAACTTAAAGAAGTTCATATTAAATTGGTTAGCTAAATTGGAAAAAAATTCCTAACTTCTGTTCTTGTAATCTTGGATGCACTTCAAGAAAATAACAAAATAAAACACCAAACATTTCGCCAAAGGAAACAGCGATGAGAAATTCCAGTCATTCATCAATAGGAGAAAGAACAAAGCAAAGGTGAAGCTTAAATCTCTCCCTACTTAATTCATCATGTAACTAGGTCTCGTTCTAGAACACACCTTTCTTCCCCCCTCCTGAAGAGCCAGCAATTTATCATTTATTAGATGCTCCAGGAGTCAGCTTCAAAGAAACTCTTTAATTCATTCGTGTAAACAGCCAGTCTAGGTACAATCAGAGATATCAATGCAAATAAGTGCATTGATATCTGCAAACATTTGTTTTGTAGGACTTGAGAAGAAAGTCTTAAATGAAGCCTTCTGTTTTGTAGATGTCATATTTGATAAATTTAAATAAAAATTTTGTTTACCTCATTAACTCATCTAAATTGAAAAGTTTTAAAGATATTTGATAAATTTGAAACAATTGTTTCACATTTTTTTATAAACAAATACTTTTATTTTGCTGTTATTAATATATTCATTTAGTGACTCTTTGTAGATATTAATGTAATTTATGTAATAATATTTTAGAGAAATATTATTGTAAACTAAATGTAGAAATCTCGATACATTGAAAAAGATTATTTCTTTTATATCAATGACAGATTAATTATTTTATATTAAGTAAGATGTAAAAAAAGTTAAAATAAATTTCCGCATTATTTATAGCTGCCTCAAATTAAGTATATTTTGAATATAATTGTGCAGAGGTGTAAAGATTACTTTGTTTCAACAATTATTTTTTTTATAAATGTAAAATGGAAAAGTCATTAAAAGTAGTATTAATTTAAAATTTAAAGTTATATTAGATAAAATTTTAAAAATAGAATGTAACAAGTTTTGATATAATTTAAAGGCATGATAAATTAAGATTATATAACGTTATAAACTAATTAATGCTTAAGTTAATTGCTATCATTGAATTAACGATGATAAACAACATGCATACTCTGAGTTAATAACATGAATACATTTAAATACTTGTAAAAGAAAAATGTGAGAAACACAAATATTAATAATTTTAAACATCTTTTCATGAATTGATCTGAGCAAAGTATCGTTATTCATAAATGAGCCCGTTGAAACATTTTTATAGCAAATAGATATTTAATAAATATAAAATGAAACAATAAAAAAGTTATATTTCCCTCCCCCGCCTCAAAAAAATTGTCTATTTGAACTACAGTTAGAAAAATCTAAAGCACCTCAAAATTAACTAGCTAAAAAATTTAAAAAAAAAAAAAAAAACTAATTTTTTTTAATGACAGATTTATTACAAATTTATTGGAATAATTTTATAAAATGAAATAAATATAAAAGAACTTATACATTCGTTATCATAAATAATTAATAATTTATTTTTAGTTTAATAATCCTAATATGAAATTTTTTTTATATAAAATTGTAATATAACAATTATTCTCTGGAAATTATGAATTTCTCCAATTTTTTATTAGGATTTATTATTTATAAAATTAATATGTTTGTTTCTTTTAATTTTGTAACAAATATAAAGCGTAAGGAAAATACATTATTAATTTTGTTCATAACCTAGAAAATAATTTTTCAATAATTCTAAGACTACGTGGGATATAAATGTCTTTGATGCCATTGTTTAAAAAAAAAGTGTGTTAAATTACATCAGATTATTATATTGAATATGGTAAATAGTTAATAGATTTATACTAGACTGTATGGTCACGTCTAGTATAAATGGTCACGTCGAAACATATATTTAATCGATTAAATTCTAAATAAACTTTTGCGCTATCTGGCCAACAATTTTTATGAAATGGAAAAAAATCAATGCTGAATTATCTCTCTGGTGAATGTAAAATTAATCTTCTACTCTTGCATTTGAGTTCCAAAATCAATTCCTGTGAATAATTACGCAAATGTATATACAATTGTCTTAATTATTCTTTGGTAACCTTTTTTAAATTAACTCGCGCCGAAACAAAATCACTGGAAATAAAGCGTGACGTGGATACTATCTTTGCCCAAATGAATAAATTTCCGTAAATCGTCACATTAGCGTCATTGATGGAATATAAATTATTCATAGTTGCAAGCATCCTCCGGTAGATGGCGAGGTATTTTGCGTGACAAAGAATGGATCTGGCGCATGCGCCATTCAAGCGAATGGAACTGTGTTTTGCGTTTACTTCTCGTTAACGATCTCAAGCACGCTATGTAATTAAGAAACCAGGCCAGTGTCGGGCTTCATGACTGGCGAACGTATTCTACCCCATGCCATCGCCCACTCCGCAATGTCAGAAATGTCATAACAGTGTCGGAAATAGAAAACAAAATGAGTGTTCATTTTCTTGCATTATTAGCCAAATAATTATTGCCCATTTTGAAGACTGCAAATGATATTGCACCAAAAATATCGTGTTGCTTCACAAAATTTATGACTCTTTTTTCCCATTGCTTTTAACTGTATTTTGTTTTCTCAGGATTCTGTGCTCTTGTTGAATAACCTAATAAAAATCAATACCAGTGTGCGTTGTGTAAGTTATTTATTTTTAAGTTCCCAATATTTCAATGATAAGGAACTCATTTATTTATTTAACAAAAAGGGATGAATATCAATGACAACATAATGAGGGTGTAATTCTAGGAAAATCAATATAGTAGGACGATGTTTTCGTATTTATTGTTCGTAGATTATGCATTTTTTGTTGCCTTAGAAATATACATTAATCTATTGATTGCGATCAACAACGTTATTTTATTAATTTAACATAAAATTTTTGGAAGCCATCAGTTCAATTGTTGCACAAATTAATATGAATTGATTTTGAAATTCTATTATCCGAATTAATGATGATACGCACGCGATCTAAAAAAATAAACTTAATTTAAAACATAACCTAGCCTAATTGAACTAATTTAAAAGTAAATTTTACATTTTTTAATGGGGATCTTTGCCCCCCCCCCTTTTTTTTTAAATCTTCCATCGTAAGGACTAACTTCGTCATTTTCCCTTTTTCAAGCTAAAAAAGCATGTCTCCGAATAAACATTTCCGGTTCATCAACAACTGGTCAACATAATTTGGTATCTTTTAAGTTTATAATCAAACATTAAATAATTGGGTGAAAATGCGCTTTAGGTCCCCTCCTTGGCGCGTTTTCAAAAACACCGATGCCATTGCAAAAATTCTACCGCTATTTCAAAGTGAAATTTAATTAGCGATAAATGAAAAGGCTAAAACAAACGAGTAATTAATTATTGAGCATGTGCGAGAAAATGCTTCAAATTCGTGAGTTGGCGAAGTAGGGGATCTAAAGCGCAGATTAACCAATAATTGCTACTAATAAACACAAAAATTATGGTATGCAAGTTTAATTAAATTCTACTTGAATAAAAAAATATCATTTTGATTATTTAAATGTTCAACAATCATTAGGAATAATATTCACGTTTTATTGCAAACTGCTATTTTTTAAGTCTTATATTTTAAGAAACTTAATATTAATATTAATTCATTGACAAAAAAAAATACAAACAAATAACAGACATATTTTGAGTTATAAATTATATTGCACAAGAAAATGCTGCACATGCACTATGAATCATTTTTCTTTCATTAATGCGAGATGTATAAAATAATATTTAAGGCGTCTTGCATTAATAAAATAAATTATTAATGTGAGACGCATTAAATATTCTTCTAACTTTTTTAAATATTGAAAAAATAACATAAAAATAAAAATTATGAACAATAATTAGATTTTGTCTAAAAACACTTGAGAAATTCTAAGTTTCTAATTCCATATATGTCTTCCAATTTTAAACATTTTTTTCAATTTTCATGTTTTTGTTATAATCATTTTGATTCTTTGGTTTGAGTAGCATTCGCTTAAAGATTGCTTTTTGAATGCATGGGGTGATTAGGTTGGGACCTGCAGCATAAGTCGATCACAAATCACTACGAAAATTCAATCTTGAGGCAGAAATCGAGTCCACGAATGCTTGAAATCAGAGCGTTAACCATTCATCTTCCATCACGTCTTTTATCTTTGAGAATGCCAGAGTTTAATACCTTACATTGCTACGTTTGAATCTGGATGGTTAACCAAACCAAAGAGAATGGTGATTGGGGGAAAAACAAATGCATTTTTTTTCATGGATGTTTTGATCGATGTCTCATTAAGCATTTATCAAACTATTTAAGATTTAGGCTCATTGAAAAAATGATGTTTTGCCGTAAAAAGTTCGTTTGTGGTTTTTTTGTTGGTCTATTCTGTTGTGAGCAACAGGGTGTTAAAAATAGATGTCAAAATTCGGTACATTTTGCAGCTTTTCTTTCATAAAGGCAAAAAGGAAAGGCAAAGGTGGTTAAAATTGTGGATGGCGTTCATTGTCTCGATACTGTAACAGTGAATTACTTATAATTTTTATATCTTGGGTTCCCTTCAGATGATTTTGATGTTAATAATGGACCTCACACAAGCATGCTCGTTAACAAAAATGCCGATAAAAAACAGAAATGATTGAAATTGGCCGGCATGTCATCAGTCGTAGCATCAACAAGAAATAAAATTGGTCCTAAAACAATTTTATAAACTAATTGCACAAAACTAATCCAAAATATGTTAAATGAAGTCCAGAAAAATACTGGATTTTTTCCTCAACCTTATATGTTACCATGAGTCTATATAAATACATTTGGCAAAATAGCAATATTTCATATTAATAGTAATCAACTTGTTCTTACCATTCCTACTGGAGATACACTTTTTCCAAATAGAACTCTATGCTTTCTGCTCGTAGTATGGCCAAAGAACCGCGGTGAACCCTAATAAATAACATGCGACACTGCATAGTTGATAGCCTAATAGTTGAATGCTATTACAGGGTTTTTGCCATCCGCAACGCATTGTAGAGAATGATTTAAATAATAGATGGAAAAGTTTCTATTATAAGTGAAGTAAAGGGATGTTAAAAAATAAATAATAATTGATGTTAAAATATGTGATTAAAGATTGAATTCATACAAGTTCCAACTTTTGTTTTTTAAACATTTTGTTTGTTATTAACTAAAGGAGGATATTTAAAACTGGTATGTGTATTTTTAAAAATGATATAAATTTCTTTACAACCTTTTATTAAACATTAATTTTTTGTAAATTGTTTGGGGAATTTGAAAGAAATACTTAAGCTTAAATATTGACTCTATTTCAACTGCCAAATATTAATTTCTACATTCTGTTATTAAATATTAATTATGTATATTTTTATTTAATTAAATATGTATAAATATGCATATTTATTCAAATAAAATATGCATATTTTATTATATAAATTGAAAGAAATCCTTATATTTACATATATATGGCCAAAGAACAAAGGTGAACCCTAATAAACCATCTAATAAACCCTCGTAGACCATCACTGGGAGAAAACAAAATAGTCTTCAACGTTGCGGTTTACTGTCAAATAATGCAGTGATCGTATCACGTGATCTATTTCATAAACAAGCTATTTGATATCAAACAAAGGGAATATTTTTGGCATTAAACCAAAATATTTAGTGAGATAATTGTCTGCAGAAATTGTTTGATGAGATAATACGTAAATATTGAAATCAGTGAGACATAAGCTTAGATGATAACTCTAAACTATTGTTAAGTTTTAAAGTTCTATGTGTGACTATGAAACTGTTTTTTTTTTTTTATTTTTTTTTTTTTTTTTTCCTTTTTTTCTTTTTTAAATAAAGCGAGTTACATTTTTCCTATTTCGCAGATATAAAATTTACATATAATACAAATTTGAATTGAAATAAAACTGTGCTGTATGTTAATTTTTGAATGAAAATTGAAATATTTAAGTTTTTTTAAATAAAAATATGTTATAAAACTCTAAGTTTGAAAGAAATTTGGCACGTTAGCTGCATATCAATCAAAAAAGACTAAAAATTAAGTTCCATCTTAAGGGAAACGAATTTCTGTTTTTAAAAAAGCAATTTTCAAGGTAAAAAAAACTTTAAATCAAAATTTGTTCAAAGCAACTAGTGAAAATTTCCAAAAATCAAGTTGGCTTTCAATGAAGCGAGATCAATGATTTTTACTTAAAAGAAGGCATTAGCACAAAATCCCAAATGATGTGCGTTGGTCATATATTCATGCTCCAAAGGGTAGCGAAGATGGAGAAGTAATTCATTGTTCCAATATACCCAAAAAATCGATTACAAAAACCTCATTCCACCCTTCGACAATTGCATTCTTCCTCATCTTTATTTTTAATACTTATTATGCATACTTTAGCAGAGATGGAAAAAAAAAAACATCTTTCAAAGGAAAAAGAGGAGAGGGGGGGAGAAAAAAGAAGATTTTTTGGCGACCGCACTTTCAAAATTCGACATACTAATCCCATCAAAGGAAGCCCCCAAAAGGTAAAATTCTGCATTACACTGTGAGAAAGCTTGGCGCTCCTCTAGAAATAAGTAGCCATCAGCAAACAATAGCTCTCCTCCTTCAATCCGGGAGCAAGGGAGAAGAGATACAACAAAAACATGATTAATTCATCACCTTACCGGGGTTTCAATAACAAGAAAGTAAGGATGGGAAGGAAAAGATAAAAATAAAAGGGAGCCAATATGAGGGTGGAAGAGGACCCCTTCATCTCTGTTGACTCTCATTCTGGAAACAAAGCAGCTTATGCGATGCGTGTCCAATCCTCCTGATCAGAAAAGGGGGAGGAAGTGAAGAAAATGTTCGCAATCCTCCACACCCACCCTTCGTGTGTGAATAAATGTTTCGAAATCCTCGCGATTCTTTCTCAAAAATTTACTTTTTTAAAGATTTTTTTAATTATGTTGAAAGTACATAATTAAATTAGATAATAGCCTGTAATTTGGAAAATGGGTATTTTCACCTAATTGCTTTTTTTCTCTCTATGACACTCAGTGTAATGGAAATTGCTCAGCACTTTCGTAATTTTTTTTAAACTCTATGTTATTGCACTTTTAAATGAGTATTCAATATACTGAGAAGAAAATGATCTAGTGAATTAATAAAACTCACAGAAATTTTTTTATTAATAATTTTGTTATTTTTACTCTCTGATGATTTTCTTTCTTATGAAAAATCTCTGATGATTTTTAAATTATTTAGTTTACTAGAACAAGAAAATGCACGCTTTAAAAATTGCTGTTAATGGATACAAATGGCTCGGTATATTTATATTTCTGGGATGAAATACAATACTTGATTCACATAGCATTTAAAAAATTAATATAGAATGATTACTTGGATCTTTGATTACCAAAATTTAAAAGTTATTTATTTAGCTCTTATACAATATAAAAGGTTTAATTGTTTCCATAGTAAAATAATTTTAATAATCAGAGAGAAAATGCTTACTATGACAAACTTGCAGTGCATATTTTGTCTACTTGGATTGCTATTTCATTTTTATGACGCAATTTTGTTAGTTTTATTTTATAAAACTAAGAAATAATTCTATTTGCTAAATTCTTTTCAAATTTTTCAGAAAATTCAATATGAATTAAATTTATTACCTTTGAGAATGTTTCCATTATCTTTGTTTTTAAAAATATATTTCTTTTAGTATAAAAGGACAACTATTTTTACTTTGCATTGAGATTTGTTGGCGTATTATGCCTAAAAATTAATTTTTCATAATATTTTTATATCTCTAAAAGATTATTAGTAAAAAAGTATTTAAAAAAGTATTATTATTATATTTTATACAAGAAACATTTAAAGATGACATCATGTATAAAATATTTAAAGATGACATCATGGTATATATTGAATATATGAAGAGATTTTAAGAGTTATTTAGAAGGAAATAATGCCAAATTATACAAGGTGAGTGTTGAATATTTGAGTTGGAACTTTGGATATCTTGTAAATCATCCATTGTTCCAACTTAAGGTTTACTTCCTTTCAAAGCAACGTGGATTCTCCCTTTTCAACTCAAAAAATCTCGATTTGATGTCTTTGACACAAGGGAAAAGGATATAGCACTTCTATTTTTTGATATCAGTCAAGAAGATATAGCACTTCTATTTTTTGATGCTTGGGATTTTTCTATGTTTTCTTGCTTAATAAGGCCCATTGGGAGTATAAAATTCTCTAGAAATTAAATCATAACGTATAGATGCTAAAATCATAAATCAGATTTTGTTTACGTGGCTTCAAAACTAAATGATCATGGATTGCATCAACACTTTAGAAACTTCATTTGAATGCAGATGTACCATGTGATGAGTGACTTGAGTAATAGCGCCACAGACTGTAAATATATTGGTCTTGCATGCACCATGTTATGTAAGGATTGGCTGACATGCAACAGTTAATTTTAATTATATAGAGTTAAATTACTAACCTGTATATTTAATCATAAAATGCCAGACTCGAGTGAAACAAGACATTGCAACGAACCCTGAATAGGTACATTAGCAGATTATTATAAAACGTAATGCAGACACTCGACATAGATCTGTTTCAGATGGTGCCTGTAATATTTTTCTCAAGATTATTTCAAAATATATTACGTAAAATGATTGAAGAGATTGAGGTAATTAATTTAATGGTATTTCAAAGTCTCTCAATTTTCTTAGGATATCATGTGAAAATTCAAATCAGATTGTCTTCCATGAGTTACACATTTCATTGTATATCAAAGGAAATGTCTGATGGTACAAAGAAATATCACTTTTATATATATATATATATATATATATATATATATATATATATATCTGAGAGGTTCAGCTTTTGGCCGTGGACCTCTTTTATAAGCAAAATTAAACAACCTAACTTTAGACTAAAATGTCTGTTTCACAAAATAATTTCATGAATGAAGGGGCAAAGCAGGAGAATGTAAACAAATATCACTTATGTAATAGTTATTAAAATAACTGATTCACGTCACACCCAGTATTTTTTTTAACTCTATGTCATCCAAATAAAAAACAAATATTCGTCATGATTTTTCCTAAGAACTTATGTCAACTCCTTAACTATTTGAGCTTAAGTTATAATATCTACCAAGAGAATTCCTTAATTTGAAACAATAAGAGAAACAAATATTTATTTTTATTCAAAAATTGAACTGTGATATCCTCTTTCAAATCTAAATTCAAGCATAAAAGAATGCTGCGTATTTAATTCTTAAGCTAACTGGATTGGAATAACAACCCGCTCTAGCTAATCTTGTCTAGTAGGAAAAGTGCGACTTTTTTTTTTTTATTCAGATAAGATAATTACAAATATCGTAGCAACCGTATTATAGATGGAGTTTCTTATTTAGCAAATGATAAGTAGTATTTCCTTTTGTTATAACTAAAAAAAACTTTGCGACATTTTTTTTTCACTTTCTTATTTTATACATAAGAATAAATGCCATTTTCAGTCATCAAAAATTTACTGCCATTAATAGAAAGTAATTTCATAACATTTATTTTACTATGCTTAATGTGTACAATGGATTCTTTTTAGCTTTGCTTATAATTTTAGTGAAGAATAAGACTTTTTGTATAATATATACTTAATATATATACAATATACTTTTTGTGAATAAAATATAGAAGCAAAATACAAATATATTGATTGACAGAAACAACGATTTTTATTAAAAGTTTTTTGGAAGAATTATGATGCAATATGATGTCCATATAAATACTAAATCAATACATCCTAAACTTGAGAAACGTGAATTTTTTTAAAAAATAATTTAAAATTTAAAATACGTTTAAAAATGTAAAAACTTAAACCTTATTTTAAATTTCTTTGTAATAATGCAGGACTTTTTAAAACTGTAACAAAAATTATTATCATTGAATTCAGCATTTTAAGAGAAAAAATGGCCAAGAGAATTACACAAAAAATAAATAATTGCCATTTATGAAATGCTACAGTATTTCATTATGTTTAATTATTGCCATAAATTACCATAAAATTACAGATACTTATGGAGATAAATACTTAAACAAATTGTATAATTGCTTTTATTTACTTAGAAAAACCCCGCACACTTCATCGGCCACATTTATAGAGGTCATAAAAGTCGCTATATTTCATCTCTACAGTCATTAAAAGCAAGAAGCAAACCCCATTTCGTTTCCCACTGATGACGTCACATTCTTCTGCCCAATCGCGCCAGCGAGTTTTGCGACGTGTTTCTCAGAATCGCAAAGTTTTTTTTTCTTCTTTTTTTTAAATACATTTTCGAAATCACGGAAATGGATCGGAATCTCGCGAGGGACCAGTGACGTAATATCATACTTAAGTTTTATTACCATCAGCCAATCCGGTGCCGCCGACAGAGGTTCGCTTAACGACTTGTAGCGACAGGCATAAATATCGTCTGCATTGTTAGGGAGGGTCGTAAAAAGGTTCCCTCAAATTAGCCGTCTTACCCTTAATTTGTATGCATTGGAAATCCTATGAAGCCATATTCGCATCATTTAAGGTTTAACCACATGTGATTTTTGGTGAAAAGAATCGTAAAAGTTTGGCCCTAAAATCGACAAGCTGCTCACCAATCCATTTTTTTCCAAATTACTTCAAGGTGCTGATAACAAGGTGCCTACAAATGAGTTGAAAAATATTTGTTCGATTAAAAACACCGGCATTCAGGCAGTAAAAAGAACAGTCATTTAGAATTAACAATTTGTCTAGCAATTTGTTTTTATTGCTTCATTAAAATGCTCGGCTTCATTTCGTTTTCGGTTGCAGTTTCTATTATTTTACAGCGATTTTTAAAAGTTTGTTTTAAAACTTGTATTGTTTCATATATCAGCATATTTTTATGGTCAATTAAGGCAAGCGAGTCTGATCTTATATATAATAGCTGACGTAATTTACAGCAAAATCATAGTTAAAATTTAAGGTCATAACAGTAATTTATGTTTCAACACAAAGTGTATTCGAAATTTCATTTCAGCAATGGAGCATAACTCACGCACTTTATGGATTTACTGACAGCATCTTCTCATTGATATGATTTATCGTTTTGGAATTAAGATGCTTTTATACGTAAATTGCATGCAAGTTGTGTATACTAAAAATTAATTCACCACTTATTACCATCACATTTACAGTAACCATTTTTTTGTCGAGTAACCAATAAGAGCATTTTATTTATTTTTTTAAATATAAAAATCGATAGACGATTTTTTACTGTCGTGTGCCTGAGCTGCGCTGTTCCACTTATTCAACTGAACCGTAATTTGGTGTGTGGAGTTCAACTTTTTCTGTATACGCATGCCATAGGTACCCATTTATAGGATAGATAGACATTCATACCAGGAAACGACAAAAACAAGAGAGAAATTACATCCAAGTCCGAACTGGGATTCGATCCCAGAACCTCTCTATCCGTAGTTAGGCACGTTGACCTCTTGACAGAGTGGGTGGTACAGTAAACATGTAGTCAAACAGTATTATGTAAATTAGTGATAAAAGTTTTGTTGGTGAATAGTCATTTAGTCGTGTGAAAATTTCTTTAGAATTTCTTTTGGAAGAAATTATAGTATCATGAGATTGCATTCCAGATCGAGAATTGTTTCTATATTTCACAATAAAGACAATTTAAATCGTCTAGCTATGGAGAGAGAGAGAAGCTTTCTCCAGGAAAACTTAAATTTTGTAAACTATTTTATGCCAAGATTGATCAAACAATCTTGCTCTGTACATAATTTGCTAAATTTTAATTCTATGGAAATATTATTATTGTATTCCTGCTGAATCACTATTGAAAGGAATATTTTTTCTCGAAAATTCAGAGATACGTGTCTCACCAAGAAAGGAATGAACCATGATATCCATACAATGCATGTCAGTATAGCTCACATCAAAACTATATATCTACTGTATAAGTCCATAGGAATAATAATTATATTTTTATTAGCACTACGAATATTTATGAATGAATGATGTTTCAAAAATATCAGTCATTAAAAAGAACCTTCTGATAAAGCTTTATGTCAAGTATAAAATGATGTAAAATGACACGAAAAAGGCAAATTTATTTAATCCTCATTTATAACAAATTTTAAAAATTATGTGTCAATTTCAGTTCAAAATTCAAAAAACATATTTATGCGCAATTATATTTGAATATAATAACTAAATGATTTCACGAAATTTAGTTTAAGATAATTCTACTTATGAAGAAAAATACTTTGTATTTATGTAAGGAAATAGGTTTATTTATGTTGGGAAATATAGGTCTATATTTATACAATTTGTATATTGAAAAATAGGTCTTTTTATATAAGGAAATAATAAAACTTAAAGAGAAGATTCTATTTAACTACAAAATTTGAATTTTATGGTATGGATTTTAAAAAAATGCGTGTTTATTACTAAAACAACTTTAATAGAATGCACATTCAGAACTAACTTTTACTCCATAAAATAATCTCAGTCAAGTATAAACTAAGTCACATTTTATTGATATCTTAGTGATATATATAAAAAAAACCACTCATTTGTCAAAAACACGAATTGTTCGATAGAATGTAATACAATTAGATTTGTAACATTCTCTTACATTTATTTTTCTTTTCATAATTATCGCTAATAAATGAGAAAAAAAATGAAAGCGTAATAAGCAAAATTCAGCAAATTTGAGCTTCGCATAATCCTTTCATTAGTAATGCCCGGATAAATGACTTAAATTTGCAAACGCATGATTCAAATATCATAAGATTAAATTATTTCTGGTTCTTTGAATTTTAGATATAGATTTTTATTCCTTGCTAATTTTGTCTGACTTCTTGTTGTTTTTCTGCTGAAAAATAGCGGTTTGAAAAATAACTGTATCCACTATCTTTCAACAACATTTAATAATAACTTAGCTTTGTATAAAATGAGATTAGTGTTGTAGATCAGCTAAGAGTATGTGGAATAAGATGTGGAATGTAATATCATTTTTCATTCGCATTCGAATGTATTTCCGATCTGCAACCAATTGAAAAAACTAAAAACGTACTCTCTGACGTAGTTAAAAATTGAATTAATTAAGAAGTAGTCGTTATTTAGAAAAAAAATTGTGGGAATGTGGAAAGATGATACCCGATGGCGTTTATATTTTTTCCCTTGTGGTTATGCATGAAATATAATTTTGAAGAAGGTAAAAGAATCAGGCGCCTCCTATCATGAAGTGAACACAGTTCCAGAATACTACAAAATGCAGCGAAAGCAACTTTACAGTACCTTAAAATCAGCTTAAACTACGGTTTAAATTAATTACAAACGCTGCAGTGAAAATATGTTAATGAAAAATAACCTGTGCTTAAGATTGCCTAACATCGTGATATTAATTTCATTTTATTTCTTTGGGCTATTTTTCATTTTAACTGCAGACAAGAAAACTCCACCTGGAAAAAAAAATATTTGAAATTGCTTGAAATATTAGTTGAGTTTAGTTGTTTAAATAATTAATGAACCACTTTAAATAATACTTTCTCGTACAATGAACTCTTATCATGAAATTGTAATCGTGCCTTACATCTATTACGATGGACTATGTTTCTAGTCCCAGGTGAGCCAGATAAGAGCGGTTATTCTCGAATGTACTTGGTTAATAGTCCTCCGCCGTAATTATGAGCATCTATCAAATGCCTTTAAAGATTATACGTATATACCAAAATTTTTTATCTTTTAAAATTTGAAACGCAATTCCTAAGCGTTTTAGTTTTGCTTTTGAAGAAGCATTATCTACAACTGCACATCAACCATTATGTAAACTGTTATACAAAGATATAAAACCGCCTATGTGTCTGTTGTATACAGTGTACATCTTAGTGAATTTGACATCTATTTTGTAAACAGGCATGTTGTCTGTAGACGAAGTGTTTGCGCGTATGAAATGTGATCTGTAGAAACTATTATAACACGTATTTGGATTATATGAGTATTAACATTTATTTCTGCATCTCAGATAGATTTTCATGATATATATTTAAATGCATCTTTAAAAAAATAGTAATATTACGAATAATTTTTTTTTATGATTTTTATTGTGGTACATCGAACCTAATGTAGATGATGAGTTAACTCGAGATGAGTTTATACATTTTTATAAGTTGTGTCTAAAATATTTCTTTTTTTTATATAGAAAATATTTATTTAATAACGTTCTATGCAATTCAGGAAGTAACGTAACAACAAACAAACAAAAGTTCTATTTGGAGCCAAGTCAAGTAAATTATTTATTTAAGAAACATTAATATTTTTTAAAATACAATTTAAACTAAACTCAAATACAACTTTTACAATTTTTTTACATTATCTTTAAAAAAATTTTAATATGATTAAAAAGAAAATTTTTTATTTTATTTTCCAAAAATTATTTTTATTTCTTACACGATTATGAAACAATATATTCCCTCTTACCACAATTAGTTTTTTGTTAACATTGATTTTATTATATATATATATAATCCTCAATATAAATTATCAAAATTTTTGTACTAATAAATAAAGTTAAAACTTAACGGTATTTACAACAAGATAATAGGTATTTATATACTGCTTCTTACCGCGAGAAACGGTAATTTTGTATACAACACTTCTAAGCGTGCAAAATTTAGAATCTTACTTATCTTTATATAAATATTTTTCTGTAAGTAAATCCCGATTCAGATTATTTGGCACATTAGGTCATGTTTTAATTATCTAATCATAATCATTCTCTGTGATATTTTAATTATCAAATTATTCTTTTTTGGGACACGTAACGTACCATCCATAAGCAAAAATATAGACTCTGTAGAGCATTATCTAAAGAATCTATAAGCAATTAAACCTTTTATTTATTTCCACTTTTAATCTCTTTTATTTTTAATTTTCACATATATTTTTTTAATAAATTTTATAAAATATAAAAAATTTTTCAAAACTTGAAAATAAAAAAAATAGTTCAAGTTAACATTATTTATAAAAATGCAGAAAATTTATTTGAATCTTCCCACCTTTAGAAAGTACTGTACATTAAGATTGTGAGAATTACACTTTGCAAACTGAGTCGGCATTTATTTTAAAAATAAAGCAATCAAATCAAGTATTAAATATTTGTGAATGTATCAGTAAACAGGACAGATTTTAAGACTACTACAACACTAAAGAAATGCGATAATCGACGCATTCACTTGAACAACTGTTTTCACGAAATGTTCAAAAGATCTTTTGATCTTCAAAAATAACATTAAAGTTTAAGTTATTTGATAAAAGCTATATTACTTTGAAGATTAGCAAATCAAAAGAAAATAAATGAATCTTATCTTAACTTTTATATCTTTTGATGTATAAACCCTTAATTGTTTACCATCCTTGTACAATGTTACATTCATGCAAGGATAAGAAATTTCAAATGGAGGTTCAAATCGGTTTTCCTAAATCCATAGGGTGAAGAATAATATCTCAGTGCAATTTAATTTCCAGAATTCATTAGTAATAAGTATATATATATATATATATAATAAGATTATTTAAATATTGCAAAAAAAGATAGAAAATACAAACATTTGCTGCCATGGCTAAAGACTAATGTCTAAATAAAGCCATTTCACCCCAGAGCTATATCGAAAAAGTTTTAAATAGAAGAAATAACAAATATATTAAACGATATTTGCATATTTATATTTTCTAAAAATATTAAACAATTTTCGAATATATATATATATATATCATTGAACTATTTTTAATTTAACTTCTTGAACTTTAATTTTACTTTTTAAACAATATTGGTTTTTTCCCACTTGCTTACAGACTGTTGTAAAATACTTCAATGTTAGATAAAAATTCCGTTCTAAACTACTCTAAGAGTCTGTGTTTGAAGAAAGGAAAAGCTCATGCATGGAAATGTCCAATCGATAGGAGTCATCGCGTGACTCATAGGCGCCGCGGACCAATCAAAGTTCGTTGACGGGCGATGCTAGACACACTGGCTATTGCCAGATGTTCGCTCATCGGTGATTAATGTCCACAGAATGGAGCTTTCTGTGTTGTTCAAGCAAACCCTTTCAACGATACTCACATCCAGAAAGCTTAGTATTTATTTTGTTGCGAGACGTATAAAGAGGATTGTTGCCCTGGATATTACAAATAATTTTGTCGGTAGAAATATCGGATGTTGGAACCATGTTTTTTACTTGCCTAATTCTATTTCAAAATAATGTATCAAAATAAGCATTTGAACTATTATTCATCTGAAATTTAAAATTTGTTTTGTACTAAAACTTGAGTAATGATACGAATAACTTATGCTTTTTTGTATACTATTACTTAAAACACGTAAATACTTCAAGTTTATTGTAAGGTTTATGGCAAATGGTCAGATTTTCTAATAAAATATATATAATATAAAAATGCATTCAGTAAAATGAATAAAAATATATAGTGTCTTTCCGATACATTATTATTGATGTTCTTAATCGTAAAAAATTTATATTAAATTTTCTCTGTATGCTAGAATTTTTTTCAAAATTAGCTAGTTTATTTTTAACAATTTTCGTAATTGGGATATACTCGCCAAGAAAATGAAAGGAAAGAATTAAATAGTTTGAATAAATGAGTGAAATTGAAAATTATTATAGACAAAGCTTTTTGAAAAACTACTCTGCATTGCTTCCTACCCTCATGAGCAGCAAAGAGAAAAGCTGGAATATCCTCAAAGCACTTACTTTGACAATCTTTCAAATTGCAAAAATTCACAGCTTTCTGCAAAGGCTTAACAACTATCAACTTATTTATACCAACAAATCTGGTGAGCCATCAAACAAGACTTCTCATCATAAATAATTTAATTAGTATTTTGTAATTATTGTTTATTAAAAATAAATCCCTGAAAGAAAAAGATTTATCAGGAAAAATTAAATTTATAACAGATTTAATTCACATATGGAGAGAATATGTATTTGATTACAAAAATGATGTTAATTAAAACCAACTGTTGTGTAAATCATTTGTATCTCACTTAAATAAGATATAACATCCTGACTCACCAATTAATTTCCTACACTCTTTATTGCCCCAATTCGTTGCCACAAGAATTTCGCGAATAATGCTAAGAATTCAAAATATTTGAACTGCGTCATTCTGATCAGGAGATGAAATTTCCCGAATCGAAATAATTTCACAGCAAAACGGAATCTTCAAGATCTTATACCAAACTCCTTCACTCTATAGAAAAATTTGTTTCCTTCTTTCTTTCCACTTTGGAATCAAAATAAACAAAAGTGTGCGCTCATTTTGACTCTGCCAACATTAATTCCTGTCGACTTCTGCTGGAGCTTTCAGCTGTCAGATTGCCTTGACACTAAGTGGATTTTGTGAAAACTTTTCCCTTTCCTTGTGAGCAACATCGACGTCATGCGTGTGTGTGACATCACAGCTGAAGGGTGGTTGGATATATTAAAAGTATATATGTATGGAAGTAACTAGTTTTATTAGAGGAAGTCATTCTCTAATTGTGTTAAAGGGAACGGAAGATTCCTTCTCATATTTCCCTATTTTTTCCCTCTCTCCCTTTTTCTCTTTTCATTTGATTTATTTTTTTCTCTATCCCTTTTCCACGCTTAAATCATTTTTTTTACTTCCTTTGGCATTTAAGAAATAATGCATTTTCAGCAAAGTGTTTTTCAGCATAGTAGAAAATTGATCTGATTTGTGCAATCTAATATTGAGAGACAAATAAAGAGGGAAAGATTTTGGAGTTAGTTAAATTATATAATTAAAGAACGCTTTCCCCAGAAAGAAATGAAGTTTTCAATTCTGGAATTTGTTTGAAGGTAATATTTATTTATCTTTCTGATAAATTTTGATTTTGAATTGTTTTATAGTCGATTCAATATTTATGAAAATATTTTAGTAGAATTCAGAATCGAGAATGGAAATAAGTTTCAGTGTTTATTTTAACTACTTTTCAATGGAATTTTGATATATTTATTAGTAATTAACCACAAAGCATTTGATATCAATTGAAATAAAGTATTTCAAAATTAAATTTTGAAAATATTTGGTAATTCAGGAAAGAAACAAAATAAGATTAAGATCAGAAATATGAAAATGATGCATTTTTATTTCATTTTTCATTAAAATCTCCTGGACTATTTCATGAATTAATTTAACAATTTAGTATATAAATAAAAGAATTCAATTCATTAATTATATTTAATCAATTAAATCTTGGCAACTTTTTATTAATTACAAAATGTTGTTTGAATGTTAAATAATTAAATAAACGAGATATATTATTTTTACACTTGTTTATTTACTATTATGTGATACATTTTTCAAATACTTTTAAAAATTTATAATTGTTAAAAGTATTAATAATATAATTTTTATAATTTGTTAATCAGAAACAGATTAATTATAATTTATAAGAAGCTGACTTTTTTTGAAAAAGAGATTTTAAATTTTTAAATGTCTCTCATCAAAGGATTAGTTGAAAATATCTTTAGAGTGATATTTATTTAAAATATATTTTTTATAGTAAAGGAAATTTCTTTATTAATACAAGAAAACTTTTATTTATTTGTTCTTTGAATAACACATCAAACAATTACTATATAATAAACATTTATGCTAAAAAGGTATTTGATACACAAAAGCATATTACACATAAAGGCAAATTTTCAATTAATTAACATTTAACTATAAATTAACAATTTTCACATATTATTATACTAATTCAACTAATCCATGTATGACACGCATATTCGATTCCACATTCTGTAGAAGGACGTGAGATGTATGTTGTGTTTTCACACATCCCCTTTCTTGCAAATATCTGTTGGAATGAGTTTTATTTTCAATTTCCTTTATTACGAAATATAATTAACTAAATATTTATGGGAAGTCGATCAACATTCAGAGGCTGTTCATATAAACAGTAAAGCTAGCTCATCATGACTGACTCTTTCCTTGGAGTGAAAAGTATCGGGTTATTACTAGGATCTGTTGAGAAACAGAATATTGAGTTTTTATTTTCATTTATTTATTCATTTATTCATTTATTTTATCTTTTTTAATGTAAATTCATTAGAGTGAATGCTTGGGGGTTTCCTGGAATTCCTCTTCTAGATGGCAGCCAAATAGTTCGCGCTTTTACCCTTTGGTTGAACAATTCGCGGATTCAATTACCATTTCGAATTCGGATTTTTTTCTATAGTTCAGAATCCATTTCAAGTTTTAAGTTCCAATTTGATTAATCCTCATGGAGGGGAAAAAACAGTTAGGAACAGAAAATAACCGGCCTTCCTGTTTTGTGAAATAAGAATATGACTCACTATTTATCAAAATGAAACCCAGAAGGCAATACACAGCAGATGTTCCAATTCTTTCAACAGCTGTTGCCCACCCTTTGTATGCATACCCCGGGCCAAATAAATTACATGAAGCTTCAGATTTAAATGATTTTTAGTCAACAAATAGAGGAAACTGATGCAAAAATATTTTTGAATGCCTAATCCGCAAAGATATCCTGGGAAAATTTAGTAGGAGATAAACTTATTCTACTTTTAACAAATTTACAGGAAATAAAACGAAGTACACAACGTATATTTATTATGAATTATGCAAACGCTATAATTATACATTCAGTGTATATTTTTATAATAATTAAACAATTAATATCTTTTGAGTTAGCATTTAAAGAAAATTCCTTTTCATATTAACTTTGTAATGAAATTAGTAATAATAATTTAGCTGAGTGGGATTATGTACATTCTTAAACTAAAAAAATAAAAAAAATCGCCACACGATTTTTCCATTTATAATTACTTTCGAAAAATGTTTCAAATTGCATTCATTTGGTTATTAATTATACATTCCTAACTTTAACTCCGATTTCATGTTACTTTCGAGATTTTCAAAATGTTAATTAAATACGTCAATATAAAATACTACGTAACAATTCAGCATTTGAAATGATTTATCTTTTGAAATTGATGCATGCGAAAAGCAAATTATTTTTATTTGCTGTTGCTGAAATTTAAAACCATTTCGCAATTTAGAAACGTCTTGCAGTATTAATAATTATGCTAATAAGGCGCTCTAATTGTAATTATTCAAATTCTATGTGCTTTGTTATCAACATTTGGTGCATACTCCGAAATCTGTTCTGAAATTAATGAGTTTAAATAATAGTGTTTCACAATACTTTACTAAAGCGCTTATAATTGTTATTTATTTACAATTTGTAAACTATTCTTATTTGATCGTGTTCTCATATTCTGATTTTACTAAACTAAAGTACTGTTTCTATATCTGCTATATCTGCTATATATATATATATATATATATATAATTAAAGTAGAAAATAAGAAATAAATAATTAACAATATAAACTCCTTAACAAATTTTGAACAGAGTAAATGGAAAAGAAAAGTAAATAAAAATACTTAATTCGAAAAATTTATCAGAAACTAGAAAAAAGTTTTTTAATAAAAAAAGAGGACTCATTCAGAAAACAAAGGAAAACAGCTAAAAGGATAAAAATGGAATAATAAAAAAATAGATTTTAAAAACAAGAAAATAGTGTGAAAAAAATAAGAACACACAAATATTATATAAATCTTATTTAATGTAAAGTATATATTGAAGAATTTTTGGAGCTCCTCTTTTGACTTAGTTTTGATTTGATAGTTATTATTACGCGATAAAAAAAATATTATGTAGTTATTGAATAAAAATCGATTCTAATTTTATTTCCTTGTTATGAAATTAAAAACATTTAATCAATGTAGCTGCATTATTATCTGTAAATTTAATTTGCATTATATATTACTGCTAAATAATTTGTTGAGTATTTTCAAAATTTTCTTGTTTGTGACACGTTAATATGACACTATTTTTGAAATTTCTACACCTTTGTTAAGAAATGCAAATGTATTTAAAAACGTCATGTTATATTTTTGGTCATTTTTCAGCCAAGTATTATATACGAAATTTTTTTATTACACTCATCTATTTGAGTGACGATAAAATGGACATTTTTTATGCAGTTCCTCTGTTTATTTATTATGATCAACTGTTGGAAATTTTAAATTAACTCATATATTATACGTGCTGCTTAATAAATTGGAGCGGAAACTGAGATTTCAATTATTCAATATATCAGCTCAAATCAAAAATTAATTTTCACGGGAAAAAAATCTTCATCTTAACATATCCGTTCTTTTACGTCATATCAGCATTTGATGATCCTTTACGGCTGCTGATGAAATTTATGATTAAAATTCCCTCCCTATCTGCAAAATATGACTTCTCTATCGCTCGTAATGTCCCTCGAGCAAGCAGTAGATTAAAAATTCTCAGGTGCACATTTTGTTGGTGGTTTGAAAATGGTATTTTAGCATACGACATCCTATTCTCATTTTCTCAAAATCGATGCCACACGGTGCGCCGCATCAGCTGCGCATGTTTAGGGAATTTTTTTTCCTTTCCCAATTTTCTCGTCCTTTTCTAACCCCCACCACCAGCCTGCTATTCTCGCCAGAGCAATTTCTGCTTCTCTAATTAAATTTATGACCAATTTAAAGGCCCATTCCTCGACGTATTAGTCCCTAATTTTTCTGGGGCCACCTAATGTTATTAGCGTGTCTTCTCTTATGCCGGGTGTCCCTGATTAAGCTGTTCGGTTGGATATTGTTTAAGAGACATTTTCTCTCTTTCAACAAGTAAAAGGGAAATATTTGGTCCAAGTGCCAATCGTGTTCTTAGTTAATGACTAAATTAATCGGTATTTAATTGTTCAACCTTCCCAAGGTGTTCTGTCGGACGATTTATTGATGTTTTTAACCCACTTTTCAGTTTTTGTCGCAAAGTGTCACTTGTCTTTTGTTGATACCTTTTCTTCCTTTTTGTCCATTTTAGACACATTGCTATAAATATCTTGTGCTGATATTTATCTGTTTGAATAACTGAACGCTTGTTTTGTTGAGATATACCAAAAAAAGACTAATGAACATATTTGTGGCTAGATGGAGTATTTATAATGACGATAAAATATTGTCTATTAAAAAAATGTAAACGCTATAAAACGGCTGTTATAGAATGGAATTCTTTACTGATAGAAGACACTTTTGTCGGCCGAATTTAAAAAGATAAATTGTTTTTATAAAATAACTTCGTAATGCAATAGAAATTCAGTTATTGAATCATTGTATATTGATATTATCAAATCTAATTACATTTTACTTACAGCTTTCTTTAATTTCAAAGTACTTACAAATCTTCTTTATATGAAAGAATTTCTTTTCCTTACGGTCTTACATATTTTATTCTGTCATAAAATTCAATAAAATTAGAATTTGGTTTAAGCTTTCAAAACGATCAATAAATTCTTCTCGAATCACACCTTATTGCTTACGAGGGTTATGGTTTATAGTGAACTCAAACAATTGCAAAACTCATTATCAAGGCGGGAATCAAATGTAAAAACTATTGAACTACGAAACTTTAAGAGCTCATATTGGCTACTTTTGATTTTGAAGTGCAATCGAAAGTGATCTTATGATTTATAAGATTCTTTCGTCGGTAATAGGTTTATGTGTAATTTTCCAAGCGTTGTCATTATGTTAATATGAAAGTGTTAGCACTTCTAACAATTTATATGATTATAGAAAATATTGATGGGAAAATTCTATCAACCATTTATAAAATTGCAAAAGTGCTTAATTAGTTTTTTTTTAATTCGTTTCGTTTTCATTTTTAAAAAATTCTCTTATTATTTAATGTTTAGTTACATAAATTTGAACGAAAATATATTAAATAAATTATTTATATATATATTTTGATTATCAAAATTAAATAGTTTAATGGAGAAGTAAAAAGTTAATTATTGGTGTAGTTTATGCTTTCGTCATAAGTTACTAATAATTTTTTTTGGTTTTTGAAACATCATAAGTATCAAATGTCACTTTTGTTTATTTTTTATTATTTTTTGAACTTTTATTTTTACGTTATTTTTTGAATTCCTTATGTTAGTGAGGTTTATACGGTTTATCACGAACGAGGTTTGTTGTGTAACAAACATTACTGTTTAATTTTCTTAAATTCGATTTCCAATAGAGAACGTTATTTTATTTCAATTGGAGGGGAGAAATCTTAAATATTTGATGTACTATTTAATACTAAATAAACTCCCTATTTATCACCAAACGTAGAAATAACTAGAAAACTAAACAAAAAGGGAAAAATAATGAATTGTTTTTTAAGAACATTTTATTTCCTGAACTTAAAAAAATTTAACATTGTTACTAGAATTACATATATGAGATTATTCATTGATTTTATTTAGTTAAAGGAAGTAAAAGTAAAGGCTTGAAATTCTACTCTGTAAGGACTTAATTATTAAAATGAAGAATTATTTATCAGTCTTCATTAACTATTAAATCTTTACAAAACAAAACTTAAAGCGCTTAATTTTATTTTCTACAAATAAATAAATTCTAGGAAATCGCGCATTCAGCTGAAAATTTTAATTCAGGACATTTCCACCTTGTTTACAAAATTGAAGTAACCATTACATACCCAAGAACAAATTTAGAATTCAAGGTAAACAATTTGGTGAGAGAGTTTAGTCGACACTCTTTGACAGTTACATTTTTAATGTTTTTTCCTTTTCTGATTAAGTAATCAAATAACTATATTATAATATATATAGTTACTAATATATTGAATAATATAGTATGTAAGTATTTTTAATTGAAATATATTTCAACATTTCAATTAAAAAACATCTGGCAATAATTTCTTTGCTATTATGAGATTAACCGAAGGAATTAAAAATATTAGGAAATAAATTTTAAATTATTTTGAAATCATTTTAAATTGTATATTAATTATTTTTTCTTCTTTGTAAAAATGATTATTTACTCGATAAGCAATTTTCATGGAAAAATAATTAAAAATTAATTATTAATTAGTGTAAAATTACAGAATATCATAATCTAAGTAAATTTAACATTCAACTATAAAAGTTAAAGTATATAAATTTTTTATCATATACCTATTTGACTGTGAAAAATATATTTTTCGTAAATAAAATTATTTTTTTCATCGCTTAAAAACAATTGAAAATAAATAATTGAGTCAACAGTTTAGTTTTTATAATTAAATGATGTAATTTAACTGTTTCTATTTCGTTTGTAAAATAAATATGCTGTATATATTTAAACTAACTGCTAGTTTTTATTCGTAATCCAAGAATAATGTTAAAACTTTTTTATAAAATTCAATCCATAATAAATCGATAAATCAATTATTGATTTACTATCGATTAAATCTTTTATTTTATCCTTGTTATAGATATTCACAAAAAATGAATCGCTTTTAAATATATTACGTATTTACATAAACCAGAGTTCTTATTTTCAATTTCTTTTTAATCTCGGCATATTACGTTTTCCAATTCTAGATTCAATTCTCTTGGATGCAAACTAATCCACGAAGAATTCGTAAATATTTTTATTTTTGCTCATATTAAAAGCTCTTTATTTGCGAAACCCGTACATTGTTTAGTCTTCCTTCGAAGTCGAATCATTATGCAGGCATACATATAGGCTACCAGTTCTAAAAATAAAAATCTGTGCTTACTAATCTAAATAGTACCAAGACGGTTGCTGTTGGTTACCATTAATTTTCTGAAAGCAAATGATGCAAACAGCCCAAAGTGCAATTTTGATAAAGTCTAGTTTTTTTTCCCACACTTCATATTTGTTTTTGTGTCTTCCCTTATTTTCGCTGACGTTTCCACTAAGATAAGATTTTGAGCCTTGTTTGGAGGCTTTTGTTATTGGTTTTGCCTTTATGATGTCAATATTTCTGAGGCTTATTTGGTGGGTAGAGAAAAGGTTTTTATCTCATCCTTGCAGCCTGCTACGAGGAAACTAGGGAGAAAATAAATATGCCAAAGAGTATCTACTGCCTACTCTTATAGATATCTTTCCTCAATGGAAAATACCCTAAAAACAAGGGACATGAAATATGGCCTTTCAATAAAATAAGATTTTGCTTATAATTGGCTTGAACTGAATTGAAAAAGTTCTTATTTAATTATTGTTTCATTTCAAATGAAAATGATTTTTCTGTCTTCTTTTTAATAGATTGTTTAAGTGATGATTATGAGTTTTGAGTATTTTTAGATTTGGAATTTTTATTCTTTTTTTCAAGTAAGTGCATGAAAAAGATTTTCCAACTAAATAATATGAGAATACTACTTTTCAGCATTTGATCGGTTTCTAAGTGATTTCGATTAAAGATTAAAATAAAACACGCTTAAAAACTTACTTTTTGCTCGTTAAATGTACCGTATCTCAGTTGATCAATTCAGTATTGGGATTAAATATATATTTAAACTGAGAAGTGTAATAATTAGAATATTTCATTATTTGAATAATTTAAATTTACATATAAAAATTACAATGTTTCAATTTTCTTGCATTATACATGTTCAAAATAATCACTTATATTTACGGAAATAAATATATAAACATATATGTATGTGTGTGTAATCGTTAGAGAAAAAACCAGTCTGCACAATAATGAAGTACACTGTTATTTATTAACAAAGTGTAATATACAAAACTCTCTACTAAAGTTCTTCATTTTAATTAGTAATTTTAAAATATGATTATTCAATAACAAAAATTATTAATTTATAAAATTTCTATTTTCGTCGAATTATTTTTAACTCTTGATGTTTATAACACCGTGGTCTCATTACTATTATTGAATAACCATTTATTTTCCATGTTTATAAAATCCACTATCTTGATCGTCTTTGTTATAATGTCGCAATTCTAAGTGATTTCGATTAAAACAATTTTGCTACAGAAACAACGAAGGCAAAGTTCATACGTTATTAGAAAATGTTTGCCTATCGTAAATGAATGCGATGGTACTCCATGATTAACTTAATAGTTTTTAATTTTTATAAATTTATGTGACTTTGCACAAAAAAAAAACAACATCACTGAGAAATATAGAAATGCATCTGTACTTTCATAACTATTGAGTCAAATCTCCGAACTTTGCAACAAACACCATTTAATCGCAAAAGTTAACTGAATGGTTAATATGAATAACTTCTGTTCAAAAGTTAGTATCCTACTTTGGCTATGGGTGTTTTAGATGTTCAAATTGTAATTTAAACCAAATTCTTGACTGTGTTAAGTCTCTTTGGTTAAATTTAATTACAGATCAGCAAGAAATAGAGTTTTTAAATATTACAGTAGTTATATCCATATAGAACACTTAGAAGTTACAATTTTATTTAGTTTGAATACATCTTAAATCACATTAAAACACCTTGTTTGCGTATTCATGAAATATGAATGCATTCTAGCAGCAATAATACTTTTTTTTCGTCGCTGTACACTTTTAACAATTTCAAAATTTTGCGGCACTCAAATGAAAAATGTTAAAGATGATTGCTTACTTATGATGCACTGCGTAAAATAGTTTGAGATATAATAATTTTAAAAGTAAAATATAAAATATTATAATATGTACTACAAAAGCAACAGTACATTTATTAAGAAATTAATTACAATGAAATAATCAGGATATTTTTAATGAGAAATTTAAGCTTGTTGTTTTCTTTTTTTTATATCTTCATTTATATTTGGTTGTAAAAAATGACAAAGATATTCTCACATCATTTTCAACATTAAATAGTCTCGATCTTTTTATAGTTTTTATTTGTTAGTTAATATTGAAAATCTGAATTCACACAAATAAGATGGTAGAAAAATTGTAATTGTAGATACTAGGAACACTTGAAATTTCTTCACGTTGAGCAAAGATTTTACTTTATGAAAGGTCACAGTTATCGAAAATAAAAACAGTTTTTAACTGTAAAAAACATTGTACTTAAAAACAAGTTTTTTTCATTGCAGTGCTTTATTCTTTCATTTAAACACATTTTATTCGTTATAAAAAAACATTAATTTTTACAATATACATTTCTAAAATTTGGCAGCATACTTCAAGAACTAAACGATACACAAAAATGTAGCCGCATGCAGTTAAGAATCACTGACTTAAGCCTTCAAGTATTGTTACTACTATTTCTTTTGTTATATTCCTATTTATTTATTAAATCAAACCATCTTGATTTCTATTCATCCTCTTAATTTTTATTTTTATCAAATCATAAAGATTGCTTATTGAAGACAAATGATTACAAAGTTTTTTACTTCTACTTAAATCTATGTTTTTAACTATTAGCCACCATTTCGTTGCTCTTTCTAACAAAGCAAGATTGTTAAATCATCTTGATTCCTATTCATCCTTTTGATTCTTATTCTTATCAAATCATCTTGAAGATTAATTGTCTTGATTGCATATCGAGGATATATGAATGCAAATGTTATGAGTTCTACTTAATGCTAAGCCTTCGACTATTAACAGCTTTTTCTTTGCTCTTTCTATCAAAGGTAACGACTTCTTTCTTGAAAAGTCTTTTAAAAAGCAATTCATTTGAATTACAATTTTTTACAAGCAGGTATATTTATATTTCGATTCTTATTTTAATTTTGCTTAATATAACTAACTGACTTGTAAAAATGCTTTCCATATTTCATTACATCTGCAACGAAAAATCTCCATTTCAAATGCATAATTCCATGATGAATCCTTTCTCGCCTCCTTCTTCTCAACGAGGAAGAAATATGACACGTCAGGCCCCTCAACCTTTAATATGTACCTCTCCCACTCAGAAAAATATTGCATTATTCAAGTTCCAACTCACGTTACGCGTAACAGGTTTCCTTCCGGGTAAGGGGGGGGGAGAGTTTTAGAGGCGGGAATTCTTTCCGAGGTTGAATTGGTGGCATCTCGGGGAGAGGCAGGTTCTTTTCTTTTATTATCATCTTTTGCATACGAGCCAAATGCGAGGTTTCCAATTAGAAAAGTTGCTGTCTTGGCCCGGTTGCTTGGCAACTCTCCGTTTTGTGTCGAGATAGAGTACTCGACCACATCGCGGGCCATTAAGGGCGAGAAAATCGATGGCTTCTCTGGTCTTCTCGACGCGCATAAGTCGATGGCCTTCTCTGGTCCTTCTGACGTGGATAAGTGAAGGTCGAGACGTGTACCTAAAGATTGGTGTGGCTCAAAGAAGAATCTCTTTACCAATGAACTGATAGATCCGTTACGGTTACAGTCACCTTTTGTTTTTCAAAGTTATTCTAATGGAACTCTCCATTAAGTTGAGCCTTGTTGGTAAATATTTATAATGTCTTTCGGCGACGACGAATATAGATAATGCTTCGTTTTTCAAATATTTGAGGTACAAACGTCAGTCGAGTTTGTAAGACTCAAATATTTAAGCAATGCAGTGTTTTAAATGGTTAATTACTTTAATAGTTCAATTACAAAATATGTGATGAAAGCTAATCTTAAATATTTTTGTGCAAGATTTATAATTCTTGTATTATTATTAACATTTGGGTTAAAATTTGTTTTATATGTATTCATCAATTTTATTCAAATGACAGAAATTGGCATCATTATTTGATAACATTATTTTCTCTTATTACTATACAAGTCAATCATTAAATTTTAATAGACCATCTTCAAAAATCAATTTTTAACTTGTGTCGAAACAACACATGAGTATAAATATAGGAACAATGTATGAAACTACTTTTTTCTAAATATGCAACAACTTTAGGATTCCATTCTTCGAATTATGTTTATTATGTTATTAATATATGTGACATTTAATTAAAAAACTTGACTTATAAATGACAAATTTATTGTTTTCATATTTAAATGAAGCAGTTTTTGTCTGACTCAAAACTAAGGTACGAAAAATTTTTAAAGTTCTAATATAATTTTAAATTCATAACTAATTAAGGAATTACTTTAAAATAATTAAAATATGAAACAAATATTAGATCTACACTTTTTATTTCATACCATTCAGGTTTCATACTATTCACTCAAGGGGTTTTAGGCAATTTAAATTCTTGCTAACAACAGAAATTAAATACATGTGTTAAATTAAAAAATAATATCAATATTAGGTGGCTGAAAATTGTTAGTGTGCCACAAGAATCAAAGTGGCCACAAGAAAAAATGTTTTATTTAAACATGAATTCACCTTCGTTAAACGATCTTAATTTTATGAAAATTTCGATTTCATGTATCAGTGTTTATTGTGACACACCAAAAATTTATTGTATTGTTTCTTGATACTTTTATGTTTTAATTTTTTATAAACACATACTTTTTTTAACTTCTGCTATAAAGCTTAACATTAAGGTAAAACGGACGGTACTTTAAAGTTAACGGGTTTAGAATACTCGTCCATTACAAAACGCCTCGTCATTGTGAACCATGGTCAGGTGACGATGTTACACCTAACCTACTCTCCACACCAGCGGAAGGGCCTTGGATGATCTAAAGTACCTACGGAGCTCAGTGAGGGAGAATGAGGTCACCCTCCCAATCTCTGATCGCGGCAAATGATGCTTCACTTTGCTGATCTGAACGGGCCTCTGGACTCCTTATTTTTTTACTGATGGAAAATAATTTTTCCTTTAGTGATCTTGCAATTTTGAATCATAACTTGTAACTTTGAATGAAGAAGCTTTACATCATTTTACGTCTAAAATATTAACTACTTTTTTAAAACTAGGAATATATTAAAATTAAATATGTAAGTTTCTATTTTCTCCTGAATGATTCTAGGTGTAAGCTATTTTATTCCAATATATTACCAAATATTTGTTACTATCGATTTTTAAGCCGTTAAACAAGTCGAAGTACCACCTAATTTTGAATTACAGTAACTTGATTTAGTGTACTTTGAACCCTATAGACTTTAGACCCAATGAAATTTTAATTTGTATAGGCCTTCTCAGCATGGTCATCTTTGACAGGTAATAAATTCAATATCTTCTGAACAGGACACTTTTATGCATCTCTTGGGACAAAATCTAGGCTTAAGAGCAAATTTTATGAAATAGTAGAAAATCAATAAAAAAAAATGTGTTTCCAAATTTAATATTGACTTGACAATTTTGGGGTTAAAATCTTAAATTCAAAAAATATGAGTGCTATGGTTTTGGATTAAAAAATTTGAACTGATTGAAAACTGAATTGATTTTAAAAATGACTTAATTACCCTTTCGTTATTAATTTTTTGAAATTTTCATGATCACTTTTTTGAAGTATTTTATTCATAAAGTGAATAAAACACTTCAACTGAGAACATAAAATTATTACAATATAAATATATATTTATGTTACAGAACAACTATAACATAAATATATATTTTTGTAACAGTAATATATATTTACTTCAACTACTACTTCTACAGTAATATATATTTATGTTACAGAACTACTACAATATAAATACGTATTTGTTAGCTACTGCAAAATAAATATATATTTATGTAACAGAACTACTACAACAGTAATACGTTCTTAAAAAGGATTTCGAAATTTTAATAAACTATTTTCAACTCACCATTGATTGTTCTAAATCAACATTCAAATGTTATTATTAAACCAAAGTTCCCTAGCTAATCGTAACATTTATATTTGTAGATTTTTTTAAGTTCAAATTGTAAATAAATAAGTATGGGTAATATCTTTTCTTCCTTGATTCCCAAACAAAAAATAATAAATTTGTGTATTAAATATAGCCAAAAAAATCCCACATCATGATAAGAATGATAATATTAATAATATCGCAATGCAAATTTTTATTATTCCTAATAGTTTTCATAACAAGAAGTATATGAATTCGTAAATATTACATTATATCCTCTTGCAGCTGAATAATTTTTTTTACTGATAAGAATTAATTAAAAAAAATGATTTCCTGTTCTTATTTATAAGAATTAATTAAATCATTTGATGCAGTTGTTGATGGAGATGCTCGCCGCGCACCTGTTGTATCACATGACAACAATCGCCTTCTTAAAACTCTGGACAAGAGCAATCGATATTCAGCAATAAAAAATAAAAGAATGAAGACATTCCTTAAAAAAATTTCTTAAAGAAAACCTTTTCTCGACGGTCGAGATTGCTTTATCCGATACTTTCCAAAAGGCAATCCACCTTATAAAATAGAATATAAAAATAAAATAAGTAAATAAAATAAGAATGAAAATAAAATTGCTACCTTCCTTCGCAGTAGGAACCAGCATTTGAAAAGGGGTAAAAAAAGGAGTAAGAAAAGTAACGGAGGAAATCAAGATGGCGGTTGGTTGTTTTATCCAATTTCTAGTAGCGACTGAATATTTTTTTTCTCGCCGAGAGAAAGAAATACTTTATTATTTTATATATATATTATACGATATAAAATATGAAAGATGATTGGTTGATAAAAGAGAAAAGCGTGGGTGTCTTAGAGAGAATGGAAAATGTATTCAAAATGTAGACGGTGAATTCAATTTTTGTCGATCACAACATGACTTTCACACTTTTGTCGACAAGGATGAAATCGACAGTAACTTTTTTTTCTGATTCTATCACATTTTTGTTTCCCAAAGGTTACAATTCATCCTAATCAATTTATGTTTTATTTGTATTTCTGAAGATATTCGATGCAAACTTGGAATGAGCGAAGATTTGTCCTTTGAAGAATCATTATATTTTCCGTTGAAGTAGCTTGCTTTTTATTTATTGCAAATGAAATATTAGCTGTAAGGAAAAATGGAGACATTATTATGAACACATGTACCATTTTCTATCCCCAAATGAAATTCGTATTTTAATGAAGATCAAAAGCTGTGCTCCATTTTTAACTTTTGAGGGGGTAAAAAAGAGTTTATAAAGCATTTTTACATATTTTGATAGATTCGGATATGGTTATTCACCCTAAAATTAAATGAAGTGCCAATGATTAAATATACTTTTAATTCAAAAATGCCTTGTTCTTTTCTATGGGTCAGCAATCCAGAGTTCAGGTTAACAAAGTTATATTTATAATTTCAAGGATTAGATGTGTTTATGTAAGAAGAATTAAATTGTGAACATGTGTACCACATGTTTCGATTTCGTACACGTGTTCTTTATCAATGGCAAGATTTAATACACCTGCTCTATATCCTCTCAAAAAATATGCGTGCTGACGAAACAGATGCAAAGAGGACATTTCGTATGCCTAATTCAAATTGAAAGCAAGTTTATTCATGCTCTTTACCCACTTAAATGTGGTCTTTATTACGTGTTTATCACTTCATGTTTCTTATCTACTTAAATGTGCTCGTTATCATGTGTTTATCACTGCATGTTTTTATCCTACATAAATGGATTAAAGAAGATGAAAATAAGGCTTGTTTTGCAGTTTGGAAATCGCTTTAGCTAGGATTTGGTGTTACGGATAAATATGTTAAAGCTACATATAATAATGGCCATCCACATTTTCCCATTTGACGTTACTTATATAAGGTAAAAAGCGATGTGCTTCCAGGATTTCGAAAGGGTTCTCTCAAACAAATTCAAGTCTAGACTCAACTCTCAAAAACTTCATACTCAGACTCACTCAGACCCCACCCCCCAGAAGTATTATTTCACAAGTAGTGCATTACGACCACGACATATTTTATGTTTCCCGGCTTACGTTAGTGAACACGAGGGATCTTAAGTAGATCGGGATTCGAACTCACTAACTTCAGATAATGAAAATGATGCTCTAACCAATCATGGCACCACCATCATAAACAGTGGAAAGTGAAATAACGCAAAATGTTGGTATCAAACCCATAGTTTAAGGATTGATAAGGTTATTGAAAATATTCTTTATAGTCAAGCAAAAGCTCGTTTGCCTAATTTACAAGGACTCAAAAGTAATAAAGATATTATATAATAATTGTTAAAACAAATAGTGACAACAAAGGGAAATGCTAAAATAATGATGTCTTGTATACTCATTTAAATTGGACTCCCTTTACGTTTTAAGAAGTTACAATCTCTAGTTGTTGTATATTGGTTTCTTGTTAAGGAATATGTTTTGCATGCATTATTTATTTTGGATTTTCAAAACAAAAGTGTTAATTGAGAAATTTAAGAATATTTTACATTGAAAGATGAGATGTGGATATTTATAATACTTAAAAAAATTACCTTCCACAGTCTGAAATTAGTTTTAGTTTTTTATACCAAATCATCGGATTTTTTGTTTGATTAATATAATATTGGTATAAATAGACATTCAAGCAGTTCAATAATTGAAAAATTTGTAAGTGTTAAGTCTTCCTTCTTGGTTTTTTTAATAAATTTATTTATTACATATTTAGGCATAGAAGTTAATTTTATTTGAAAAGCTAACATAATACATTTTATAACATTTATACTGTACGAAATAAAACAAAGTCTCGATTATCCGTCATTCGTTTATCCGATTTTAGGAAAATCCGTGATATTTAGTTGCAAAATAAATAATAAAAACTTAAATATTTTTAAATAAGAGTTTAAATTTAAAGAAACAGAAATTTTTTAATAGTTTTCTAAGGATCATGGCTTCCATCACATTGTGACCCCATAATGTTTATTTATAAAACGTATTTCAATTCTTTAGCAGTGTATTAGATCAGTGATTCTCAACCACCGGTCCGCAAGAAATATTTACCGGTCCGCGAAATATCCAGCTTTTATAGGCCGACCACCGATACAATACCTACATTACAATAATAATAGTTTACTAGTTTAAAAAATAATGTAATCTTTGATGAAAAATACAACAAACTGTCAACTATGTACCTAATCGCGTTTCATAAATTGCCGAATCTTTGTGAAAAATTGCGCATTGGGTCGAATTATTAATATTACCGGTCCGCGTGAACGTGCCGAAATATTTTACCGGTCCTTGGAGTAAATTCAGTTGAGAAACACTGTATTAGATAAATTGATTAAATGAAAATATTTGACTTCATAAAAGTCTTATATATGTATATTTTGATTGAAATCAATTGGAAGCTGCAAATTATTCCTCCTATCTCTCTTAAAACAAAAACTGTGAGCTTTGCATCTAAATCATAAATGATGAGTGTAATAATTTTAAATTTTACATCCAACAAATTCATTTCAAAAAGTTCTTTAAAAATAAAATATTATAATACTAACAATAATCGAATTATTTTTGTAAGACATTTAATTATTTACTCCAAATTTCCTTACTTCACGATTAACATCCCTATCTTAAGTTTATAAAAGGTTATTTATGCCTTGAGAAGCATTTAAAACACTTGTTGTCGACGCGTGTTGACCGGCGGATGAATGGTACTCATATTTCAGAAAACTACTTTAAGAATATAACTGTT
>JAPDSC010019692.1:493702-507755 GCA_026290005.1 Latrodectus geometricus | reverse complement strand
AACAAATTTCAAGATTAAATTCTTCCGTTCTTTTCATTAATTGTGGCAAAAATTTGGAATATAAGAAACTGGAATATTCATTGCCTCAATTCACTCAACTGTAAAGAACACTCGAAAGCACGAATTCTAATGTTTGGATTGGCAACAGTCTTATTGAAAGAACTGGCGATGCCACTGAGAAAACAGAAGAGAGATAGATAAAAGTTATTTTCTTTTTCCTCTTTCCTCTTCAAGTTAAGTGCCATTTCGTGTACTGCTTGCATTCCCCTGTTGGCAAACGTCACGTGACCAGGCCCATCAAGGCGGAAGGCTTGGAATTATGCAAAAATCATGCAAATCTATTGTCTTCGCTTCGTTGGCTGCCGAGGGGAGTTGAAGAAAAATGAACGAATGGAAAAATTCTTTATCCTCCTTTCGTCGGTTAGAGAAGACTTTTTAGCACGCTGGATTGCATTTGCGATTAGTTTCTAGTCTACTTTGGCTAGAGTTCTCTGCTTGTTAAGGGAACGTTTGGTTTTCCTTTTTTTCTAACTTTCCAGTTGTAGAATTTCCTGAATTGACGAATACTATGCACAATTAACTCATCATGAAGTTTTTATTGACTCGTTCTGACAGTGATTGAAATAAGAAATTCATTAATTTCTTCATATGCGCTCACCTCAGAAACTCTATTCTCTCTAGCGGAAACTAAAAAGAACAAAATGGTTGCCTTTGTAAAACATGAATTCACTTCAAAATAGTTGACTTGTTAATTTTTTACTTGAAAATAAAAATTCCACTTTTTATATATTTTTAATATAATTGAAATGTAAATTTACGAAAATCGCAAAATTGAAATCAATTTATAGGTTTTAGTTGCGGCTCATGCTTGCAGTTGTCATTTATAATACTTAAAATTCATGAATATTATATATTTATAACTCAATTAAGTTAAAATAATTTTTTAATTAATTTTAACCTAATTGATTATTTAATAGTTAAGTTATTCATTACTCAATTAAGTTAAAATTAATAATAAAATCGTTCTTATTTAATTTAAGAAAGGAATTATTGCATGTTTTTGAAACGGGAAAATATAAAACTCTTTATTGGTTAATAAGGGATAAAAATTGGTGAATCATTGTTAATGAATGATGAAAAAAATGCGGGGAAGTGGTAACACTCATAGTTTCTCTACTTAAAATTGGTATGATATTGAAACTAGTATGCGTATAGATTCATTGTAAGACATTAACTTTAAAATGCACAAAAAGTTGATTAAAATGTAAATTTTATACCAGGAACTATATAACACAAAATTCAAAGAATTCGCCATTCGAAATTCAGAATTACAAGCATTTGTAAAATCTGAAAATTTATTTGAATAATTTACGGAAACATGTGGATTTCCCTATGATTTTTAATAGTATATTTTTTTTAATCCCGACAATGGAATAATTTTGCTTTTCAATTGGTGGAGCTGTTGGTATCTTATGTAAAGGGCCACTAATTGAGTGGGCCATCTATCTCCAATATGTATCTTCACAATTTCGAAACAGCGATCAGTCAGAAGACGCGGAGAATTGGTGCTAAGAAGTATCATTTCACCTTGAGGACATTGAGACCGCGATTCATTTTATGTTCTCTGGTCATCAATAGTGAATGCAACAGATCTCCGGTTAGATCGGGAATCGATCTCACTACTTTCTGGCAATGAAAATCACTCCTTTTCCTGTTAGGCAACCGTGATCATGTTTCAGTAATAAATCTGATCAATTTGAATAGTTTTTAGATCATGAATAATGATAAGTCAGAATGAATTATTTTATCTTTGAAATTCATGAGGGATTCATTAAAATAATGTGTCTGCAGTGGTTTGGCTGGGAAAAGCATCATTCTTATTACCACAATTTTAGTGAGCTCTAATCATGATCTAACTAGACATCCGCCATGTGCTATAAAGATGGCTGAATCACACGTAAAATTGGTGGTGGTTGCAATGGCCTCCAAGTGAAATGATATCTCTAAGAATGGCAGATCAAGTAATGGAATCTTCTTGATCTCTGCTTCTAGGCTCAACCATATTCTAATGTTTTAACTATTTGAATCAATGGGTAAAATTTCGTTTTCCTCGTTGCGATGTGTAATCTTCAAGTACTTAGTAGCATGAAGCTTCAAAATGTACGATCTGTAAGCATGTGATGTGTGATCTATAAGCACTTAGTAGCATAAAGCTTTAAGATTGATTACCATTACTAACATACGAAACAAAATCACATTATAATTAAAAATGCGAAACAAAAATTTAAGCAGTAAAAAAAATCGAAGCTTCATCAATTGATTTTTCATTTTTTACATCCTCATTTTTCTCAGAAATACGCAATTACCTTATTTAAATCTCCAGATGGATAAAAAAAGAATCGATATTCAAGAGAAAGAGAAAATTTTCATTTTCTTGAAAACTAAATTCGTACAGGGTGGTAGAGCACGTAGAGTATGAAGACGGTAAAAAAATGTAGGAATCACCTAAAAATTGATGACGGAAAAGCAATAAAACCATCCTAAGTCTATAACCGACTGCAACCGTGAAGAATTTTAAAACGAATCGATAAGAAACTTACATTTTATCGATATTTTCCATCGATCATTGCCGCCTGAAATGACAGAATGAAATGAGAGATTGGAAAAAAATGAGCGAAAAAGAAAAAAAAAATCCGGCGTTGAAAAATAACTTTGAATGTAAGATGAAGGTGAGGAGTGAGAAAAAAGCGTACCCATGTCAGTACTGTCCAGACAATGAGAGAATTTATTTTAAAGGATTATCAAGTATATTTTTTTTTGCTTCCGCCCCCTCCCCCATTCCTTCCTCTCTCCCTCCTTCTTCCGTTAATCTTTCCATTTTTCGTGACGAGGTAAAATTTTCCCGATGAACGAATTATAAATCCATTGATCGTTTATTTCCTGACGTCAATCTGAAAGGCGAAGTAATTAGTCCTGGAAATGAATGGGAAGTGGCGAGTATATTGCATGCGCGATCAATGCACAGAGAGATGCATTTCGGCGAGATAGAGGAGAAAAAAAACTGAAAATCATTTTACATTTAAGAAAAAAAAAAAGCAAAAGTGTGTTTGAAATAGGAAACTGTTTGTTCTAAAATAATTGAATTTAGTGGGCGTTTCGAAACGATTTATTTCTTGATAAAATCATAAAATAAAAAAAGAATTTGTTAAAATATGTGTTTTAGTAAGTGCATATTAAAGCGAAAATGTTACAAGCTTATATTTTATAAATAAAGTGCCCGTATATTACAAAGCTTTTCTTAGATTCATTATCAATTTAATCAGTGTACTTAAATTAAAAAAGTTAAATTTCTAGTAATGCAAAATTAGTTTGATTTGTGTTAAATGAAAATAAACCTAATCAATAATGTACGTGGGAGGAATTTTCTTTTGCATTCTTTAATTAATATTGTTGTTGTTTTCTTGTGCCAGCCAGGCTGGCAATATGGGTTGCACTGCACCACTTTTCCAACGGAACCGTATTTGGTGTGGAGTCCAACTTCCTCAGTACACACATGCCATAGGTCATCTCAAAAGAGAGAGAAAATAAATCCATGCTGAAGCCGAGATTGGAACCCAGATCCTCTCCATCTGTAGTCAGGTACGCTGAACACTAGATAGGATACTAGAGATACACTGTATTTAACACTAGAGATACACCGCACAACATTGTATATACATTGTATTTAACTCTTCCCCATCTAGATGGTGAAATGGTAAATACATTGTAGAAATCAACCCAAAATAGCGTTTTATAAATTTTAACATCAGTCATGTGACCAGACCGACACCTGAGATCCTTCTCAGGTGTCGGTCTGTCCTTTATGTGAATCGGTCTGTCTTTTATGTGAATCTCGTCCCTAAACATAACTTCACTCCAATAAATGAACATTGACCCTTGCAAGTTCATCATGCATAATCCTTATTAGCATGATAATCTTTGAATGGATACCGTAATGTAAATGTATCTCAATTTTATGATTGAAATCTTTACATATCACAGCATTAAATAAAATATACTTTGAATCACATTTTATATTTTTTGTATAATTTTGAAAATTATTTTTTATATTTTAATATTATTATTTTATTGTTTTATTTTATATTTTATTATTTTTTAATATTATTATTTCATTGTTTTATTTTATATTTTATTATTTTTACATTATATATAATTATTTTTTTATTTAATATTTTAATATAGTTACTGTCAAAATGAGAGTAGCAAATATTTTTCCGCACCTAATAAGTTATTTTGTTATTAATACTAACAGAAAAGATTAATAAAGCTTCCTTGAACATCTATTGTATTTCTTTTATATAAGACCTTTCATTTTTTAACCAAGTCTATGTATTTCGAAAGGAAATAAAATCCAGAAAATTGCCAAGCACGCACTACGAAATCTGTGTATCAAGAAGTGTAACATCCAAGTCCCATTTTTCAAAAAATAACTTGGACCAAAGAGCCTTTTGTTCTAAAAAGCATGATCTTATCAATTATACATGTTTAACTCCTTTTGATATTATATGAAAATAATAATTTTTGGGGATTTTATGTATAAAATCATGCTTAAAAAACATAAGTAACTACTATTACAGTATAAAATAGTGGTAACATTTCTTCCATAAATATATGCTCCCTGATGATGTAGTTCTTGATGATATTTATAATATTTTTTTGTGATTTATAGTATAATACCCTTTTATTTATATAACAAATATTTTTTTTTATCTTGTAGAAAATTTTATAAGAAATATTAAGGGATGAAAGAGTATTTTAATATTTCGTAGTGTCATATCTGTTCCTGTGAAATTAATATTGATGTTTAATATATCCGCGAGTGTAATTCAATATCCACTTAAATATATTATTCAGCAGTTAAATATTTAACATTTCACAAATTAATTAATGCCGTTTTCCTACGAAATAGTAAAATATTTTTAAGCAATTATTCAATATAATGTCCAGATTATAACAAACGATCTAGATATAGCTATGATTGTTAGCCGATTACAGATATTTCAAACATATCAGCAACAGGCTATATATTTTTATATCTGTAACAGGCTATATATAATTTTATTCTTGAAACTCATTTTGTAATAGTAGCAAGCTAAAAAAATTTAACCCAATAATATTTTGCTCTATAAGATTAGCTACAACGATATCAAACCATCATTTGATAATTCCATCTCGAAGTATGAATTGATATTGCAATTTAAGTCAAGGATCTTAAAAAAAAAAACCGCAACGCTTACATTTATGCTGATAATTTTTCTTGGTTTCTGAAATTACTTTCTTTTCCTCCAAAGAATCAACTGAATTCTAAAACACTCCAATGCATATTCCGGGTGAATTCCCTTTTTAATTCGCTTTTTCTCCCAGTTGTGCGATTTGCAGGAACGTTTTTCAAACTGCATACGAAAAAAGAAAGAATAAGACTAAAAAGTTTCTTTTAATCTTTCACCACTTTTTTTTGAGAAAAATATTAATACCCCTAAAACGTGACAAAACACATTATTTATCTTCTTAACCCCGATTCTATAGAGAAGCATCTTTTGGCCGTTTCCCAATAGTAATGGGGTGTCGATTTCTCAGGCTTGGCAGCATTTTATTGGGAATATCTTTTGTGTCTTCTTCCCTTTCAGAACGTTATTTTTCGCTTTTTGACCAATAATCGGATGTAGATGCATGTCATTCACTTTAATGCACCAATAAGGATTTAATATGACTTATTAACGTCACAGAAAAAAAATGCGATAGTTTGGAACACTTTCGAAAGGAAATGCTTAACTTATTTGGTTTATAATATGTTAATGGATTAACAACAGAAAAGGTTTTTATTTATTAGAACTTAAGCCGTTTGTACACTGTCGAAACTAGCTCTTAAACTTTTTATGTCTAAAATATATTAATGGAATAATAAAGAAGGTTTCTATTTATAGGAACCTGAGGTTGTTAGGTATACTTTTGAGAGAAACTCCTTAACCAGTTACGTTTTAAATATATTAGAGACGAGAACAACAACAACAGAGAAGGTTTCCATTTATTGGAACCTGAAGTTGTTAGGTAGACTTTTGAGACAAACTCCTTAACTAGTTACGTTTAAAATAAGTTAGAGACGAGAACAACAACAGAGAAGGTTTCCATTTATTGGAACCTGAAGTTGTTAGGTATGCTTTTGAGAGAAACTCCTTAACCAGTTACGTTTAAAATAAGTTAGAGACAACAACAGAAATATTTCCATTTATTAAAACCTGAGGTTGTTAAGTATACTTTTTAGTGAAACTCCGTGTTGATCAGTTACATATAAAATATGTTACATTAACAACAACAGAGAAGATTTCTTTTTATTGGAACCAGCTTCATAATTTTTTTCATAGAAAAAATGAATTCAGTTTTTGCATTCTTAAAGTTATTAAACTGCGAATGCTTAATTTGTCGCTAAGTTGTCTTCTCTCTGGCATTTAATTCAGAAGTTCATGGATATGACTTCCACCTTCGACGTGAATTATGATGATGTGATATCCAATTCGAACCCATGCTGCTGACAGAATCAGCTCTCATGCTCAAAGAATGAGATAAATAAATAAGAAAAATGTGATTAAATCTTAAGAAAAATAAATTAATTTTATGATCATTAGCACCCAATTCAGTATAATATTTACTATTTAGCCTTAAATCTTGCCGATTTTATCTCACTAAATTGAATATTTCATTTTCATTATTTTGATATTATTTTTTCAGTAAAGTTTTATTAATTCAAATACTCAGAAATTTTTTAATGGTTATTAAAATTTGTTACAATCTTTTTAATTAAAATAGAAAAAATATGTTTTTAATGCCCGGTAACTAGAATTTCTACCTTTCAACACTACAAGTGGTGGCAGTGATGGCACATTTGTATAGTGGTCCCGAAGGTATAAAAGTTTTAGTATTTAGAAGCAGGGACCAAGCAGAAGAAATTAGACATTGTTTGCTCCCCCCAGAAGTATCACTTCACAAGGAGGACATCGCCAAAACCATTAGGGAACAGGGTCGATCTTTGGTTATGTTGAAATTTGAACTCACTATCTTTTGATAACGAAAACGATGCCCAAACCAACCAGTTCACGGGAGTACTATATTAGAAAATTACATTCTTATTTCAAAAATTATGAATTTGAAGACAAAAAAGTATGACTTATTGCGGATTTATAATTTTTAATAATGAATTAGATATTTGACTTCTCTTTGATGAATAAAATGTTGTTTACTTTTTGTCTGTTTGATTCCTAAAAAACTTTAGAAATGCACGAAAATTTCTAGACAAAGCATTACTTATTTTTTTAGACAGCACATAAAAGACTTGAAAACTGTTATGAAGTATTAATTCAATACGTGTTCCTTCTCCAGGAGGAATTTTCATAGATAATGTACGTAATCATATGAAGAAAAATTCAAAATAATTTTCATGCTCTTAGTTCAAAAAATATGCATCCAGAAATCAGTAAAGGAGTAAATCATCCCTTAGCAGCTCACTGTAGACTTAGATAACAACATGTTTTTGGAAATGATAGTTTACAAGTTCAATCCCAACAGTGAGAACTACCATTTCATAAAAATAATGTGAATAATGATAGAGGGTTGTGCGTTGCTATTTCTATGTACACAATTGCTAAAGTAGGTGTTTGAGAATTTTCAGGATTCTCTTCATTGAGTCGCAGGAATATAAATCACTATCGATGAAAAACGCTCCCAAAATATTACATGCGGTCAATATTCAAATGTTAAAGAATGTTTTTGACTATTTGTCTATCTATTTATAATAATGATACATAATATTAAGTGTCAAAATAATCATCTCCTGTTATTAAACAGCATATGAATATAGATTCGATTTGATAGAGCTAGAATCGAACGCACGAAAATTCGTTCACAAGCTCATAACATAATATTTTAAAATGCCATGAAAAGGTGTTGAATTTAGATTTGAAAACTTTGCAAAACATGTATAAAAGGTATAGGGTAGTAAAATACTGTATATTGAAGGTATAAAATACTTTGATTATGAAAATTAAGCAAAGATAGCGAAGATTGTCTTTTAAATGAAATCAATATCAAATATTTTGATATTGAATCTTAACCAAAAGATATCGAATAATTTGATTTCGAATATTAATAAAAAATACGAAATATTTTGATTTTGAATCTTGATCAAAGATATAAAATAGTTCGGAAGTCTTCTAGAAAAAAAAATGGTATTTTTAAGAATTTTTGCATTGTTTGTATTTAAAGAAAACTAATAATTACCTATTCAATGTTCCAAGAGATACAAAAAATTAATAATTTCTTAGATTTATTTGCATTTTCTGAAAAAAAAAGTTAAATTATTGAAAATATAAATACTTTAAAAGCAAAACCTCTTTTATGTATAAATGACTTCTAATTTGTTGGTTTTCCGATGCCTTTAGGATGTTAAGAAAATTATATTCACGCATAATAACGGATACATTTTTTAAGCAAGTATTTTGTGATGAAATCCTATTATTATTTTTTTTTTTAATTTTTGAAGATATTTTGATTAAATTTTTCTTTCTTTATAATCATAAAGAAATAAAAAAATAACATCTTTCACTAAGATATTTTACATTAGTCACAAACTCTCCAATGTGATGTTTAATAAAAATTAAAAAATCTTTTGAATTTAAGTTTACTTTTAAGAAATTAAAAATTAAAATTTTGATTAAATTTTTGCAGCTTAACTGTAATTAATTTATTTAATTAATGCCATTATAATCAAAATTAGAAAAAGGTAATTTTAAATAACTTTATTTGTTATTTTTAATATCTTTATAAAACATTTACCTTCTTGCATAACGCATATTTTTTTCGAGTATTTAAGTTCATAAACATATCTATCAAGGGAAATATATTTGAATGCAAATTTGATAAAAACTAATAATTATTAAAATCCTCTAATTATTTTAAATTCCAAGTAATCCTTAAAGAATTTTAATTTTTATTTATTTTTTTGAGTATCATTTTTAAAGTAAAATTTAATTTCTTCTTACTTTTTAAGCTGTCGAAATGCTTTATCATAATAATAATGTAATTAACGAAATTAATTTATTGCATTATGCGATATTAGTGAAATGAATTTTAAAATTATTAATTCCAATGATATTTCAGTTATTTAATAATAAAATGGATGAATAATTTAATTCTTCTTTTTTTAAAATCATGATTAAATTCTCTTTATCTGTAGTACGAAAGATAACATAAATTAAAAATTCCATCGATTACTCTAGGTAATTATAACTTTCTATATTTTATTGATTAATTGGAATTAATTAAATTTTTTATAAACTAGTCAACTTCTTTAACACACACACACACACACACACACACATATATATATATATATATATATATAATATTCAATGGAGTTTTGTTTATAATAAACGTTAAATGTTATTTTTGTGAAAGTTTCTTAAAATAATTAAATTTTTAAAAGTTTTAAAAAAAAGTTAACTTAACTCTGGGAGTTTTCTTCATTTCTTTGCAAAGAAATGATTTTTAATTTATTTGTGTAATCAAATTTAATGGAAATATCCATTTAAGTCAATTAACAAAATGTAAAAGATTAAGTATTAGAAAAATGAAGTGTACGTGATTAAATTATGCTCAAAAGATTAAGAGATTAAAGCAAAGAGAGAAAACTGTTATAGTGTTATAATATGGAGAATCTACGTATAAGAAAATACGATGTCAAAAAAGCAGATATGAAAATAGATGTGAATGCTAGAAAAAGTTACATATAAATGGTAAGAATGTACTGTTTGGAAATTATTGCTTAAATTTCTAAGACTGCTGCACATTTTGTCCTAGATAAAATAGAAGAGATTACAGATAAGACATTTAGGAGTAATTGTGCCCCTCCCAAAATTTTGCACTTTCCAAATCCAGAAAATTAAGAGTAGGCTTAGCATGTCTGAGTGCATTTCCGACATCTTCTTCTTCTTGAGCTTGTCAGATATGTGGTACCTCTCCTTTGTTGCATTTTGTACCATGCTCCAAGCCCAATTTTTTCCTAGTTCCATTGTCTTAGGTCACCTACTTTGTTTATAAAGTCTGATAGGCCCTCAATGGAGTTTAGGTGTAACTCTTTAGGATATGGATTACCTAGAGTAGTGAATCTTGTAAGGGCAAGAGCATCACACTCATAATCTCAGACATATTCGATAGAATTTATGTAAAGTGAACATACTGGCCACTTCACTTTACTCCATACTTTAAAAAATTTATTATATTGTTTTCTCAACTCAATAAATGGTTGGCGGTTCATGCTTTTTAACGGGGAGAATTTTTTTAGTCCTTGTAGGCAGGAAAACTCATTAGCTGCATGATTTTCCTACATTTAGATCTCTCTCATTTGTACAGGGAGAGTCTACTTGGAATGTTCCACAGATTTTTCATAAGAAGAAGCCTTTGTGGCATTTTTTCGTAGGATGAATGCATTTAAAGCATTTCTCGCACTGACATTATTAATTAAAATAAAACTGGAATAATGGAATAGAATAAGCTAATAGTTTCAGGTAAAGAATGTCCAATGACGCTCACTAAAATATATTCACTCAGTATTTTGAAATTCTTTTTAATAAATCTTTGTAAGCCTAATATCGTTAAGCCATTTTTAGCAATTTCTTCAACCAGAGGATATAAATGTAGCCCAATATTAATTTCTTTTATTATAAATCTAGAAGAGATATATTCAGACTGAAACGGGATGTCTTACTTATTTCTACACCAGTATCTGTTTCAAATAAAAGTTTAGCTTGAAGGGTGTGTTGAATTTATATTATTTTCTCATGCTTCTTTACAAGTTAGATTATTTACTGTTTTAAATTCTAAGGTTTCTTTTTGGAATCGATGCTGTACCATCATTGAGAGACAGGAAAATAAAGAACTTATTAACACCATTTTCTACAACTAGCTGGATAAGTTCTGGTATTGAATTTTCGAAAGCCATTGATCTCGAAGTGTTTATTTTTGGAATGCGCAAATCGCAATTCGTATAAGCCATTTCAGTCTCTTCTTTTCTCATTGGGAAGCCATAATAAAAATATAAAATTCGAAAAAGAAAATAAATAAATAAAAAGGTAAAAGAAAAGTAGTTTAAAAGAAGTATAGATATCCACAGTCTTAGTCAATCAAACTCAAAGCTAAATTCAGACCATTTTTCCCATGCAAAAATGTGAATATATTATAATAACAACTATAAATTATAACATAAATATCAGAGTTGAAAATTACGATTTCATCGCAATTTAGAACGATTTGCCCTTTTTATTGTGCTGCCAAATAACTTTTTGAGTAAAGAATAAATTATGGTTCACACAGTTTGACTTCGTATAATTTGTACAGTGTTTTTGCTAAACAACTTTTTAAGAAAAGATATAAACCACACAGGATATAATTTCATTTAGTTTGTGCAGTGTTCAACATTTCGTTAAAAATATACTGATTAGGACATTCGTAAGTAATTACGTATCTTATAATAATTCTAACAACCTTATTAATATTTATAACTGTAATTTTATTATTTTTGAGATTAAATAAGAATAAGCAATTACATAAATTTATTATCTTCATCTGCAATCTTTTATAATTTTTGCTCTATTTTTTAAATTTTCATTATGGTTTGAGAGTTAAAAGTTTGCTAAATAAAGAAAAACAGTTTTCCATTTAAAATTTTCGATCAATCTAATCAATAACTTTTAAATCTGAAACTCAATTATTTTGAAACATAATATACGTGTATTTCTATTTAACATATTTGAATTTATGGAGTTACTAGTCATATTTTAACTTCTTCAGATATTTTATTATTATTTTCAATAAAATATACTTATCTCTAAAACTAAATGTCATTATTCAAAAGATTATAAAAATATATTTCTTCATCCATGTATTCTAACTATTTTAAGATATTGATTATCAATCTTCCAAAAATGGTGATTATCGATAATCAATACAAAGCCCATAAAAATAGGAAAAAGTGGAAATTTTTCTTGGCTGGAACAGGTGCTGTAAAATGCAGTTTGGAGAAAATCCAAAATGTATTGTATTTCAAATTTTATGTCGTCTTAGCGAATAATCAGGAATCAAATTAATCATTCTTTATATAATTAAATGTCATCCTGACATACAATATCATTAAATGATTAATTTTTCTTGATATCAAAATACATTGATAAATATAGGTTAATATTTCATACACATTATATTGTCAATATTTTCCTAGTATTTCCTTTTTAATGAGCAGGTAAGACATAAATTTGAAGATTCCTTTTCTTAAACCCAATATAGACTAAGCTAAATATAATGGATAAAATTATGTAATTAATTTTTCATTTTAATTTTTGAGCATCATTATAGAATAACATAGTTCAAAATGTGTTTTCATCGAATCTTGTTAGTTTTTAATTTGATAACTTGTTTTTTAATTGTGAATTTAGGAAATAAAGAGGAACATGTTAATTTACAGCAAATCTCTTAAGAACCAAGGAGTTTTATAAAAGTTTATTAAACTAATTTAAGGGTAGCTGTAATTGTTTGTATGCCATATTATAAGGCGTATATGTTTTAAATTTCAGTAAGTTTAAATGTTTTTCGATTTTTTTTTTTTTTTTTTTTTTTTTTTTTTTTGTTTTGAAGAATCTGAAAAAATAAACATTTAGAAAAATTTATAATGATAAAAGCTAGGTATTACAACTTTGACTATACTGTAAAAAGGCAGTAATTTTAAATAACTCACTTTTCGTCGTATAAAGAGAGAGAATGAAATTGAAATTAACATTACTGTAGAAATTAACATATATATATATATATATATATATATATATATATATATATATATATATATATACCTGGACCTAAAATATGTCTTCCAGGTTATTGTAAGCTCTATATACTAAGTTCAAAATTACAGATTTAACATTCCTTCAGTTATTTAAAGGTTTTTAACGAGTTTAATATCTTAAGCTTACAAAAGAAGATAGTTACATTTATATCAATTTTTTTTAAACTTATTCAAAAGTTATTTTGGAACTTGGAAACATTAAAAAGCGTAAAAGTTTTCCTTACAAACTTCATCAAAATTGGAAATTACATGTTGAAATAGCTTCATTTTTCAATATTCGTAACCATTATTATAATACATTTATCATGTAAACCAATATTTCAAACAAAATTTATGTTTCGCATAATCATATTAATATCGAAGTAATATTAATGATTCAATTACTAATACAGAAATATTTTAAAAAAGTAATTTGTTTTCATAAAAAAAAATACTGAATTGGAAGTCATCAAAACTGTATATAATTCTCGTAAAGTGAAACGCATAAATTCTGCATTATTTTAACCAATGTAGCTTCGTGATTCTGTATAACAATATAGAAAAATATGTAGCTCGCTTTCTGTCTTGGAGTATTATTTTTCTGGCAGCCTGCAATAATCTCTTCCGCGTTAGTTCTAAACTTTTTCTTTTCACTCATTAAGAAGAAAATCTTGCGAAGCAGAAGACTTTCGGAAAGTCATTATTATTGTTATGACCAAGGATATTTTCCAAGTGAACGAGTGGAATAATGATGACAAAAGTGAAAAAAAAAATACGAAAGAGAAAAGGAAGGGAAAAAAAACGTCTTTTAAAGAATTCATAGAATGTACCCGATTTAGGTTTACCTTTACTTGTTTTAGAACAATTAGCGAGGCGCCAGTTTTCAAGGGAAAAAAAACATGCATCGATCAGAGTTATAAAAAAAGAATTCACTATTCTTTGTTATTCTGCTCCCGAAAAAAGATTCGGAATTATATTTTTTCCGAATTATAATGCAGTTAAAATATCGGTCATACGTAAGTTGAATTTAAATGTGCGCCAATAATTATTACAGTTAAAAGAGATTAATGCGAGGAACTATGTTGTGTGTGTGTGTAAAATTAATTTAAATCTAATTCTGAGCTTCATATA
>JAPDSC010019692.1:470291-486308 GCA_026290005.1 Latrodectus geometricus | reverse complement strand
CATTGTCGTAAATATAAAGCATTTTGCCCACAGAAAAGTGATAAAAAGTTGGTGAATGAAATATACGTTGTAGGTGCAAAATTATAAGTGGTTCAATGATCCTGAGATACATAATGCTTTTATTTGTGAAAATCCAAAAGGTTATTTCACTCTCTTTCATTTGTGTCTTACATCATTTTACTTACGCGTGAAATTTAACCGACTCAGCGTCTCAGAAAATTTCAAGAATCTGCGAAAAATGTTTCCTCTTTAAAACCAGATACACTACTTTTTCGTTCCACAGCCACTTTCCTAAACTATACAAAAATCGTCGACTGTTTCCCGTTCTCATTGGGAATATTTCCTACCCCCCTAAAAACTGTCACATCGCTCAATTTAGAGGGAGGGGATGTCACTTACCACTAACTACCCTATCTAGGGTTGTATGTATTTGCCAGAAGGCATTGTACATCCCAATAGAAGTGGTTAAAATGAAAACGTATATTTTATTTTTGTATAAAACTTAAAAAGCAAAAAATTATTTGTAAATAACTGTTTTTTGTGTAATTGAAAATGAAGATATTCCTCAGTGTTTTTAGGTTGACTTGGTAAATAATATGAAGTTCAAAGAAAAACGGTATCCACAAATTATGATGTTTTAGATTTCTTACGCAATTTAAATAAGAAAGTTGCTTGTTACATTTTCTTGTATATTTATTATTTTCGGTATAATGGAAATTTCTCTTTTTCAATGAGCCACAGAAGTTTTTCAAATTTTTATTACAGTAAGATAAAATAATGTTAGTAAAAATACATTTTCTCACATTATATTTTTCTTAACACAAACTAATTTTTATTAGAAACTTTATAATTATTTAATGCAAGTAAATAAATATTTTTCAAACTCTTTCAATATTACAGTACTTTCAGCACACATAGTAAGGCTGATTTAGACTATACGTTTATATAATTCAACAGTCTAAACGAATTAGAAATATATTAAAATTATTAATTTATTTAATTTTTTTTAGCAAAAATAAAAATATATATTACTTATGCTCTTTTTTCATAGATAAATTTTTTTTTTATTTTTTTTTATTCAAAAGCGTTAAAGCCCAAATTTATTTGCTAAATTAATTTTTTCTAATCGTAACTGAACAACCTTAGATAAAATATCACTTGCTACAATACATGAAAATTAACTTCATTTGTCAATCTGAATTGAAATATATATCAGTGCATGTAATAATAAGAAGCTTAAAGTGTTACGTTTAATTTATTCCAATATAAATGGAATATTTGGTTCACAAGTGCATTATTCGAGTTATTTTTTAAATATTAATCTAGCGTTTATGAACTGTACTTTATGTATAACTATAAATAAAAACAAAAGAATCCTTTAAGTATAATTTTAAAGAAAAACAAAAGAATCCTTTATGTATAATTATAAATAAAAACAAAACAATCTTTTCAACTTAATTTGGCAAAATTACTGTAGGAAAAAAACTAATAAATTTATAACGAGTTTCTATTGACTTATATTTAATTTTACATAATATAATGTATAATAAAGTGCTAAGAAGCTATTATTACTCCATTATAAAAATAATTTTATGAAAAGTTCTTGCATTAGTAATATTTTATTGTATTACAAATGCAAAACCTTTATATAATTATCATATATCTCTACTATATAAAGTTTCCTAATTAAAGAGACTTTATTAATAATCTTATTAATTGAGAATTGTTAATATTCTTTTCAAATTTTTCTTTTTTTTTAATTGATTAGAGACTTATTTTCTTGTCATTCATAAAAAAATATTCCAGTTTTATTTTTATAAAAAAAAATTGTCTTTTCTTTAAATAGAAAACTATATACAATATAATTTTAAAATCTTTTTTTATGCTTTGTTTTTAGGATTTGATTCATCAGATTTTAGATTTGAATTTTTAAATTTAAAAAACTAACTGGAAATAAATTTTTGTTATACTTATGATTTTTTTTTTTTATCTAAATTTCCGAAAATACTTTTGAATGTAATGTAATCTGTTATGTAAGTTCTTAGTTATTACAAAAGTAGAACATAATTTGTAGCAATGAATCATGGCGAGAAAGCAATTTCTCATCTGTTTAGAATAATCAGAAAGTTTCATTTACATTTAAGTAAACATTCTCCCCTTTCATTCTTTCCCTGACTAACAGGAAACATGCTTAAATTGTAAAGGAAGTCACACATGAATAGTTTTCTCCCTGGAAACAAACTCCTCTCACGTATATAAGAATCCGTTTGAAATAGTTTGTCGAATACTTATAAAAATTTTAGAAAAAATAATTTTAGCCTTCATTATTCAACTGTCTTGATTATTAAGTTCGCAAAGGTTTAAGGAAATTTATTCACAGTAAGGATTAAATGAATACATATAATTAAAAATAAAAACAAAAGAATATTTAATTTGGCAAAAGCACCAGATTTATATGAAAAAAATTGATAATATTCTATTTTTTTCTATTGACTTTTCAATTCACGTTAAATAATACATAACAATATACCATGAATTCTTTTTTCATTATAAGAAAGTATTTTTATACAAAATGGTGCTGCACTCGCAACATAATATTATGCGCTCGCGTGAATGAAAAACATTTATAAATTATATCTTTTTTATATAGTCTCTTAATTAAAAAGATTTTGTAGATAATATAGTATCTTAATTTAAAATTAAAATTTTGATTGAGAGATATAAATTTTCTTAGTGTATTTATTCTTTCTTTTATTGATTAGAGACTTATTTTACTGTCATTCCTAACTAAAACGTATCTCAATTATATTTTAAATGAATTTATTTATATTTTTCATTAATATGACTTTAATGACCCAATAACTCGTATGTGGAATATATCATTTTATGTTTAAAAGATAAATTATGAAAATTAGTTTTTAATTCAAATAAGAAGAGTAAAGTAAATATATAACCACATTTTACAACAAGAATTTCTCTGGTTAAGATTATTATATTTAAAAATTTCTTTTATACCTAATATGGATCGCGTTAAAAGATAATCATTTGTAAAACTATCGTATTAATAATTTGCTTATTTTAAAAATAAATTTTGCAATAAAATAATTATTTTCTATAGGTTCAAAATTTAATTGCTTAAATTGTAGCATTAATATGATTTCGATTCACTTATACATTATTTCAATAGGATCATTCCATTTTACACACATTCTAAAATAAAAGAGCTAAAAATATTTTCTGCTTTAAAAAGTTTAGCTCATCTTTAAATATAAGTTAAAATTCCATTATTTTGCTTCAGAACAGTTTACTGTTTAAAACTTTGATTATTTATATTCCTCATAAATCTATTTTGTTTTAAATCTGCAATAAATTTCTAGTAAGGAATATTATTTTATTAAATATTATCGTTACGTCATCTAGAAAAATTATTACATGTATGCAAATAAAAAAAAATATATAGAATAAAATGATTTTCACAGCAGAACAAAGCTAATATCAGGAATATTGTAGTTTATTTTTTAATCGAGAAAATTTCTAATATCGTAAAATTTTTAAGAAATAGTATCTTTTTAATATTTATTTATTAAAATAATGACTTTATATGGCAGGGGTGGCCAAACTTTTGGTATCCGGGGTCTACTCCACATTTAAAAAATCGAAGGCGGTCTACCAATGGCAGAGCTAAATTAACGTACATATTTAATTTCGGTAACAAGAAAAAATAGTAAATTATGTAATTTAAAAAATAAAAAAAAAAACTTACTATCAATATTTACAAAACAAAAATTTACTGATAAAAATAATCAAAGTATTCATACATCAAAAAGTGACCATCCTATTCACTTCGTTTAGTTGAAATGTGGCACTGTATATCTGCGACAAGTTTATCATATTGTGGCTGGTACGAGCTTATTGCAATCCATAAACATGAAATTAAATGTTCATCTGTTAAATGCGCCAAAGTTTGTTTTTTATTCATGGTTGAAAAAGCAGATTCTCAAAGATATCTTGATCCAAAGTATGATTTGAAATATAAAATCAATTTGTAAATATTTGGAAACATTTCCTCAGAAATTAATTTCCGAAAATCAGTATCACTAAATATGCTCTCGATTTAAGAAATATATTGCATCTTAATTTAATAATTTCTTCCTCGACCTTGACTCATGTGATAGCTATTAAATGTCCTATTTTTTCAGATACGCTGTCCATCAATGTTGACATTTTCATAGTGACATCATTGTGACAATGTCCATCAATTTTGATATTTCCATTAAAGGGAAATATTATAAAATTTATTTATTTCAAGCTAATTAGGTCAGCGAATCTTCTTTCAAATTCTTCAAACAAAATAAGTATTAAGTGAAATCTTCGAAGTCTCGGTTTGGATTATGGATGCACTCTTCCTCCATGTTTTTAAAGTTTCTCAATTCATGTTTTCTTAATTGAGATACATACCTTTCCATAGTTTCTTTGAATGTTTTAATCGCGCTCATCATGTCCGTTTTATGTTTTATATCCTAAACCTTTAATCATAAATCTTTAAATCGTTAATCTTTGCAAAGTTTATTTTGAGTTTTAAAGCGTAGGCTGTAGTAAATTTTTATTTTAAATAATTCATTGATTCTATGTCATAAATTAATAATAAGTCATAAATTAAATTGTTAATATCCGAGGTCATTATCGGGATGGTCGTGTGGACTACTTAAAATGTCTTCGTGGTCTACCAGTCGACCGCGGTCGACGTCTTGGACACCCTTGTTATATGGTGTAACAGTAAATAGTGTTGATTTTTTTTTCAATATAATGTTTCATTAAAAAGAAATAACACATGTATAATATTCTTGGCTACACACTTATGAGACAATCATGTTATACTATTGCCTTAAGATGATACTTCTGTTTTATTATCAACATTTGAAGTGTATGTAAAAAGAAATTAAAGTAATAACGAAATAAAAATCAATATGCAGAGAGTAAACTTATTAGTAAATTTTTTCTTAATGCACAAAAAAAAAAAAACGCAAATTAAATGAGTTTTAGTCATTAAGGTAAATGTTATTTATTATGGACGTCACAACGATTTTACTATAACAGCCATTAGCTCTTTCACTGGAAATTAAATAATTTCCATTTACGAATTTTATTTGCTTATTTCAGTCATAACTAGTCGATAAAAAAATGGCATCAAAAACAATAAAAACTGAATTAAATTAACTAAAATGTAAGAAATAATTAGCATAAGCAGGAAAATTATTAAAATTTAAGTTAGAAAAGAAGGCAAGCTTGTTAGTAATTTAAAAGTACATATGGATTTAAAATTTTTGTGTAATAAAATCGCCTAATTCAATTAGCTTAGGAACTAAAATTAAAAATAATAATGTATAAACTCGCATTTTATTTCTAAAGCAACAAATTTATAGATTATAAAATTTTAAAGTTGAATCTTGGCGAAAAAATAATCAGTATTTTAGATATTTGGCGTAAAACTCAGGCTGAGTTTTAGTTTTCAAAGAAAAGTCTCCAAGGAGTGTGGTTTGAGTGATTAAGGCCGATCAATCAAACCACCGATTAGGGGGAAAGCAAAAATAAGTGGTTTCTACTATGTGAAAATATACGTCGCGGCCGCTTTCCGTGAAGACTCTGCGACGTATCTCTGCCGTCGCAAGCCGCTTTCGAGCAGGAATATTTCGACGTATCCCAGCCGTCATGAGCCGCTTTTTAACCAGTTTATTGCGACGTAACAGATACGTCGCGGACGCTGAGTCGGTTAAAATATCGTTGAACAAAGTGCTGTTGCACCAGTCTGAACCTAGCGCTAGTTGGGCTCTACCAGTTAGACGGAAGCAGCTGTAGCCTGGTTGGCCCTAACTAACCAGGCTACAGCGGCCTTTTAAATAACGCATTGTCAACTTTTTTTGTATTAAAATTTTGTTTTTCACTGATTATAGTTAAAGGAATTTAAAATAATAAAATACTTGCATTTTATGGCGAAAATTGTTTATTATGGAATATTATATGTAATTAATTTCAAATATCTATTCTTGATACTTTTGATACTTGATAGAAATATCATGCGCAGAGCAAAAAAATGCTTATTAATTTACTATGATTCAAGCAATTTTTTTGTGATAAATTTTTACTAATATTCTAATAAAGTAAGACATTCTGCGATATTTTATCTGGGTATGTATACACTGGAAATTGAAATCAAAGCACTTCAAATTTTGGATATGCGTGCGAAATTGCACTCATGGCAAGAAAAAAAGAATTGCCAGAAATAACATTTTAACATCAATATTTTGATATAGCATTATAAATAATCAAACACACGCTTCATGAAATGTTATAAGTGCTTGGTGTTATTGGAAATCTCTCATTCGGATTCAATAAGTGAAGTAAAAAACTGTAGTACCACAGTCTACAGAACGTGGTGTTACAACTTATTGCCCTCATGGTGTTAAAGTTTGCCAAGTATTTCTAAGGTTCATTGCGATGAATAAACTCTTGTCCATTAAGCCATGATTCCACATAGCATTAAAAATAAGTCTTACCTAATATTTCTACCATTTCGGCTTTTATGCTGCTGCAAGCCTCAAAGTAACCATGTCGTAAAGGTAACCTGATATTTCTGTCACGTTATTTTTAACGGGTAGAAAATTAATCTGTAAGCAATATTGATTCTCATAATATCAGTACCTTAAATTTCACTTCATACTTCTAGTATATAATTATTTACGTTGGAAGTCGTAACCAATACTACAATGTAAACCTCCTTATAATAATCAATATCGAAAATGTCACCTGTTACCTCCTATTTATTCTCAACTTTTAAGTTTCGTTTTAATAAATGAAGTTTTAATTACAAAGCCCCATGGGAAATCTTATGATTTTAATATTTAAACTTGATTTCTGACTGAATGATAGCAAATTTAACTTTGCTGTTGGTTTCGGAACATCATTAAGTCATCTATATCTGATTGGTGAAAATAGAATTTACTAATTAGATAATTGGTTAATGTTTCTTTTTGCCGTATTACTTTAAAATTACTCACTGTATAGATTTTCATCGCTGTTTGTGATCTGAATGAATCACCTTAAGTCATTTCATCTCATTTTCTTATAAAAATATTATAAATTGCTTAAGCTTATATCAGTTTTTCGTGCCTGAATCCCCATGGAACATATTTTGAAAACAGTTAACATTTTAAACTTTCTATTAAAACCGAATATCTATAAAATCATATCAAATGTCAAAAGTTTTAACATTTGCGAATAAATTATGAATGGATTTCATGGTTAATCTTTATATTTACAATTTTTAAACATCCTATTTTTATGATAAATTGAAACATAGCAAATAATGTCATACATTATCTGATAGTTGACAAAAAATGACAGAACATTATGAATTATTTTGTTCCATTTCTATTCAAAATTTTTAACAAAAATTAAGGATTTGTTATCAACGTACATGGTTTTCGTATACATTTCTGGTTTCAAGAAGAGACAATAGATTATTTATAAGTAAATATTTTTATCTATATTAAAATTTACTATAAATATACATTCAATATGCTAAAATATACATTATATATGTTTAAAATTGTTACTTTGTTTGATAATTTTGTAAGTTTATCATGTTACAATGATGAAATAACAATTATTACAGTACAAATTTTGGAATCTTGGTATACGTTTAAAAGAATCAAAAACAATATTTTTTTCTTAATTTAAATTTCAACCATTTTTAATAAATTTTTTGTATATGCAGTATAATTCTGACCAGTTACTTCAAAAAATAAAATGTTAAGCTGCTAAAATATATTTATTAAGTAACTTTACAAATTTAAATTTAAAATGGTTTTAAAATTCATAGCTTTTAAGTTAAAATATTTTATATTCCAGCAACAACGTTCAAAATCTTATTAACATTAGCAATAGAAAGTAACAAACCACATGATTTAAAAGTATAAAATTATCTTTTTAAATACGACAATATTTAAATATTTTGTTAGCTTTGTGAGCTTATATGTTTATAATAAAAATGTGCGTATTTAATCTTTGCTTGTAATTTTTCAGTTAATGATGATTTAAAGTGCATTCAAAATTTTTAAACATATCAAAGTAACAAATTTAACCAGCAAACATTAAAAAAATATAATAGAAAGCTACTAAGAAAGTAGTGTTTTTTTACTTTATTAATTATTCTCTTTATTAAAGTGAATAAAAGATTAGTGACGTACTCTAGTAATTAAAAAAAAAGCTTGGAACATTGAAAAAGGAAATTCCGGTAATCTTCTAATTAACAGGTCTGTACTCTCTCTTTAAGCATGGCTTGTTTTTAGTTCCATATTATTTAGATTTGAAAATGAAAAAAACCGTTTTTGTATAATTAAGGATTTATTTTTTAAGACTGTTGAGCCATGAATGTATTTTTATATCAAATTTGACTCATCCAAGTATTTTATTATTTGCTTGTAGAATAAACTTTGTTTCCATGATAAAAATAAGGTTTAATCAAAGAATTGAATACATTTTAATTAAATTAAAAAAGTAATTTATCGAATTTCGAAAAATAAATCAATAATTATATTTGAATCTTTGTCTATTTTTATTTTATTCTAAAAGAGTTTTGTAGTGAATACCATAATGTTTTGTATTAAAAATTCGTAAGAAAAACAAGCGAAGAATGTAATTAAGTCTAAAAGTTTCGAAAACAAATTAGTAAAAGAAAATAATTAATTTTCGATGAAGCAGATTAATTAGATACATTTGTTTACTTAGAAAGTAATTTGGGAAAATGCAGTGTTTGCAAAAAGTTATAAGCATATTATTTATATTTAGAGATACTTTTTGTGTGAGTATAAAAAATAAATTACATTTAATTATAGTGTTTGATTAAATTTTCTAATATATAAATAAGGAATCCAGAAATACTTTTAGAAAATTGTTTTATGATGATCTTTGCTCTGCAACTATATTATTCAAGTATTTTGTAAATAAAATTTATATACATTTACATTGAAATTAATACAGACACACACGTGTGTCTATTATGTGCATGAGAGTTACGGTATTATTAAATATTATAACTTTCCAAAATACTGACTTTTACTTAAAAATTGCCCTCTCGCAAAATTAATATGCAGTTAAAGGACATTATATTATATAATAAAAAGGATATAAAAATTAAAATGTAAATAACAGTAAATACAAATCAAAACACACGATTAATTTTTAAGTGGATATAATTCAAAAACACACATACACATGCGTTTTTGTATTATTACCACTAAAAAGTAATTAAAATTTTTATATTAAACAATCCAATTAAAATAAATGAATTTAAGATACACTCCTAAATTTCACTTTTGTCGCATCTATTTTTGATGAGTAAAGCTTTGTTTCCCCCCCCCCAATTTATCCGGTAATTTTCAAACTGCGGAACATTGAAAATGCAAAGAAGTATGTGAATTTAAAGTAATTTATATTCTTTCTACTAAAATTACGATTGACACAAAGCCTAAAAATATAAAGAATAAATGTGACATAAAATGGGAAAACCTAATAGATAAATTTATATTTTCATAAAATACTCGCAATACAGAAAAATCTTTATTTTTGCTGGTAAACTTTGTAATTTTTTTAAGAAACATTTTTTTAAATATTTTTCCGTCAGATGTGTTCAGAAGCTATCAATAGAAATTTTACTGCATCAAGTGTTAATGTATCTCTTGCCATAAGTTAGTTTCTTCTAGAACAAGCAGAAAGATGTAATATTATTTTGAATTTCATGCCTTATGAAAAAGAATATAGGAAAGTACTGTTTTACTTAATTTTTATTGCATCATTTTAAAACGAGAATGACTTAAAATTCCTTTACAGTTTCTCAGCTGATGATAAAAAAAAACTAAATAAAAAAACTCTTGGCAAATACCATCACTAATGTGGAGGAAGAAGAGCACTAAGAAGCCACTTCCCTCGCTATCACTACAGGGAAAGTTACTTCCTGGACACTTGCTGGAAAGTGAAGGAAAAGGAAACCAATTCCTTCCTCTTCCTAAGAGAGAAACCTGATGTCAGCTTGAAACAAGCGCCATCCAAACAAAAACTCTGGATTCTTCCCTTCACCAAAGACCCTAAGCCGGACGAGACAGGACTCCAATCTATTCGTTGGCTCCTTAATCCTGGTTCCTTTTTTCCCCCTTAGCAGTGGGGAAGTAGTGGTCGAAGAAGGAAATGACCTTCCCTTGCAGAGGGATTTAAAAAGATGGGTGTGTATGGATGAGGTAGTGATCATCCCATCTTCCAGGAAACCGTCGTCATCACTTCCATGGGAACTGACGCAGCTTCCTTCTCTAAAGTAAATGGGCTTATTCGGAATGCAGAGAAAAATGCCAATTTCAGTGAAACATACCTTCTTGTCAAAGGTCATTTCGACTAATGGTTTCAACGCAAAATGTATCGGATTAATGCTTTGGAGTTACTTAGTTTCTATAAAATTGTAATTTTATAGAAACTAAGTAACTCCAAAGCATTAATACATTTTAAAAATATATATTTAATTTATAAGTTGGGAGGAAAAAAAAGAATTTAATATTTTTCTAAGGAAACAGTTACACACACACACACATATATATTAAATTGAAAACAATTTTAAATATCTTCATAAAAATTTTCAAAAATTAGCATCATTTTAATACTTTTTCTGTCAATAGCTTATTCATTCTCGAATTTTTTATTTTGTAAAGTTTAAATTAATAAATGATTTGTTTTAATAAAAACAAATATATTTAGATTAAGAGATTCATTTATAAATTAAAAGAATATTATTATTAAAAGAGCAAAGAGGGAGATGCATATCAATTTGATGTGTGTATGTGCTTATCAAACATAAATGCATACTTCCAATTCCACATATGCTGATGAAAATATTGGGTTGTTCGGAAAGTTATTTCATTTTATATAAAAATAAAAAATGCTTAGCGAATATATTTTTTATTGAATTGTAAAATTTCAATTCCATCTTTCTGGTCATAACATGATTTCATACTCATAAAATGACAAATAAATAACTGATTCAGGTGGGAAAAACGAAATGACTTTCCGAACAACTTAATACATTGGAATTACTTTTGAATAAACTGTTTTGTTGTTTAAGATATTATACCTATTTTTCTACATAAATATTATGCTATATTTTTAAAGTTTATGAAGGTTAAAAATTTATATATTGGTAGAGAGATGTTTTGATTGTGCCAATTGTACAAATGTATTGTTTGCTAAAAAGTCAATATAATGGTTAATTCAATTCATTTAATTTGTGTGATAATATTCTTTTATATATAGAAATTTAAAGCCTTATTTTTTCAAATACTTAAAAAATAAATGCTATTTTTATTCAATAGAATATTATGAAATAAATTGATAACTATTTATTTCTTATTGAATACCTCATAAAATGAAATATTTCCTTTCTTGCATGTGTTTTATTGCTGGCTTTTCATTTATTTATTTTCACAAAATGGGAAAAATAAACAGGAAATTTCCGTCTGCTTCCGTTGTTGCAATCAAACAAAATAAAATCAATTTTGGTAACGTGCGCAACAACATCAAATCTTCTATTACTTTTTCATTTTTTCTTTATCGTTTCTCGTTTTCATAAAAGAAGGATTGAACGAAAAATAAAGAGAGAAAAAAAAATGGAGAATTCTTTCCAAAAATCGGACCACTGCTTCAGAGGTAGAAATCACAATAATAAAAAATAAAATCGCCTCCTTATAGGAGGATGCTGATCCGGTAATTTATGAGACATATCACACCATGGATCTAGAAAAGTTTATCTTCGAAGAGGAATTATATTACAGTAACGTGTCCGGAAGTATGAACTAAAACCAAAAAAAGAATGGACCAGATACCCACTGGGCGGAAGTGGCCAATCGCCTGATATTCCATATTAGCTTCCGTACCTCATTTGGGAAGCAAATACAACTTCCTGGGGAGACCATCCCTTCTTTTCCCGAATAGCAAAATAGATCTTTCAGAAAAAAGAATTCCATGAAGAGCTTCATTTTTCATTTTGTTTTTTGCTGTCAGTTCATTTTTTTTCTCTACCCATTTTGCTGTTTGTTTACCTACGGAAATGTCAAATTTCGATGCGACGTCAGGTTTTTATTTATAGTGTTTATTTATTTTTCTTCCTAAACACATTCCGTGCGACTATTGTTGTTTTGGCAGACGCCTGTCGTCCCGAGAAGGCGTGGCAATATTGAATTTTTCGCAACAAACACGTGATGCCTTGAGAAATACCCCTCTTGCATTGTCATACCAGTCAAGAAAGTCTTTTAGACCACAGCGTTTGGCTGTTTGGAAGAAAAAAATTTATAAAGATGAAATGTTTCTGAAAAGTTGGGAGTAAATACAAATAGAAGGGAAATATATTAAGTTTAAAAGATAACTCTTAGAAACGCTGGCAGGCAGCTACAAGAGAAAACAAAGTAAGAGATCTTTTCAAAAATCAATGAAAAGATCTTAGATAGAGATTCTATTTTTCAACTATTTGCATATTTTTTTTATCCATATAAAATGAAATGTACTTTCATATGTCTCTTTTACTTTAGTTATTAGAGGTTTTCGAAATATTAATATTTATACTTCAACAAATTTTACATTTGCATGACTGTAAAGTTTTTCTGCGGTTAAATATTGTCAGCATCACCCAATTATTGCTGCCTAGTAAATTTTCAAACATTTGTAATGAAATTTGGTATTTTACATTTTATTAAAAATATTTTCTATAATAGCACGGTGTTAGGAATATCTTGTTAGCGATAAAGTTTGAATATGTCCATTGCAATAAATCATTAGACATTAAAAAAGCCAGTTATTAAATTTAAATAAATATTTACGAAATGAATGATAAATAAAATTTGACAAGATAGATAGATAGATAATATCTATAAGAATGCATTACATGATATCAATAAGATTTAAAGTGAAATTCTCTTCTTAAATATCTGTTCTTATTAGTATTGCAGATGTCGGAAAAAAATTGGTACTTGATGTTTTAACCATTAAAAAAATATCTGTATGCAGATGATGAAAATGCTCTAAGCAGATGGTTTTGAGCAGATATTAAGGATATAGAGTTTCTGTAAACCGTAGACATATTGGGCCATGTAATTGAACTGCCAATAACAGTTAAAATAATAACAAGATAACACTGCAGACTTGATATTTATAGTCACATGTAAAGGTTTTCTGATAAATTTTATTTAAAAAATCAAAGACTGAAATTTAGGAAAATATGTAAATTATTTGATTTAAATAAATATTTTTTTCATGGTTTTATTTTCAGTGTTTAACGAACGAAGATATTTTGATATTTCTTTTCATTATTCAATGACTTGAATGACAATAATTGTGGAATCATGTGTTATTATATATTGGCCAACACAAATGAATATCTATAGCAAATAAGGTGTGGAAAATTAATTTTATAGAAAAAAAATTTTTTATAGTGAAATAATTATCTGAAAAATATTACATAATTTGCAAGAATTCAATTTTACAATCTGAATACATTCTTGATAATTTCTAACAAGTAAAGAAATACTCTAGAAAAAATCAATATTCTTCTGCAATTGCAAAAGTAGTATTTTTACTTATCGTTTACGTGAATTGTCCAGAAAAAGCAAGAAAAAAAAAAAAAACTTAAAACTCTCATATCTTTCATATCACTCTAATCATGAAAACAGAAATTCTGCTAAAAATTATTATAAATTACAGATTCAGTGTAGAAACGGTATTCCTTGTTTTGCGAAGAATTTGGCTATAAAATTTATTTTCTGGTAACTCTTGTATTATCAAACACTCGAGAAATACAAATAGTGCAAAATATATTAAAACTAATTTAAATAAGTTAAAATTAAATGGAGGAAATAAAAAAAATTGCCTCGTTTTATAGGGTCTAAAACTAATAAGGAAGAATTGCATTCAAAATGCATTTATTATCGATGAATCCATTGTTCTGGATTACTTTGCATTTAAAGATTTCATAAGAATTAGAAGAAGGCAAGTACAGGGAGCTGAGAGATTATACGTGCCATTTTAAATTTATAAATGTTTTATTTTATTTAGAAAGAAGGTTTTTTGTGTTTTATTTCAATCAAAAATTTTCCTAATAACTTATTCATGGTATAAAATTTATTGTATTCTTATTACCTTATTCATTGTTATAAAGTCGAAAATTTTCATAAATTTTGATTGCGATCAGTAAATAAAAATGAGTTACAAATAAAATGAATTATATTTTGGCACATTTAAGATTGCTAAAAATTGCGCTAATAAAAATGGATTTTTTTAAAAATTTCAGAAAAAGTACTGTAAGATGGTGTAAGATTATTGGTAAAACGTTTACTGGGCATTGAAAAAACTTGAGGGAAACACTTATTTTCGCGGGATTCAAGATAAACATCGAAAATATATTTGCATAGATTAAATTTAGAAATTTTTATGTTTTTACTAAAAATTTACATTAACAAACAGATTTGGCAAAATGTATTGATCTAAATTTAAAAGAGCTTATGATAGTAAAAACTTTCTTGTTGAAAGAGGGTTTCTAAATTAAATTTATTTGACATTTGAATTTTAACAAAATTATTTAATTTCATCTGAAAATTATACGAATAGCAGAAATTTTACTCTCTATTTGCATTTTCCAAAATATAATTCGATCATTCGTATTTTATTGCCACAAATCTATATCACACTACTCAAATCTTGGTAATTCAAAATAAAAGAAACCATCAAACATTTTTCATTTTTGCAAACCTCCTCTGCACATTTTTTTATACAAAAATTGTTGCTCACTTCAATTGGTTTGGTAGCCATTTTTATTTCTGTAACAACAAAAATGCTATTCCATGCAAAAGCAAAAAGAAAAGCTTCAAAGAAAAAAAAAGAAGATAAAAAAATATTTATAAAAAAATGGAAGGAAAAAGAAAAACAAAAGAGCTTACCGAAAATGCGGACGTCATATGGAACAAAAGAATAATGAAGGAAATGGAAGAGCAAAGGAACGAGAGATACACGTGTGCTTCTGTTGTAGAAGAAAACAAATCGGAGCAAAAAGGAATGTAAAACGTAAAATTTTTGTGAACATTACAGGGAAGAGAGAATGCTGCATAATATATGGCGTTTATGGAAATGCAGGGTATAACAATGGTCATTACCTGTGTTAGATTGGAAATACTTTTCCCAATTCTGCTTTTGTAATTTGATTTACTAGCCATTACCGGTTTGATTTATTTTCTTTCTTTGAAATATTTCATTTCATTTTGTGGCAACGCTACTAATATGGTATTTCTTTCATTAGTGAATTCTCGCTGCTCTGCCTTTTTGTTAGATTGAAAAATATTTGGAATGCATTTTGAAATAGTACGATATTTTAGTTCTTCAATTTTTCTGAATGCTTTTGCATACCTTTTTTAAAGATTCAACCATAGTAAAATAAAATAATTAAAGAACTCTAAAATTAAATTAAATATCAAGATGAAAGCGTGTGAAATTGCTCGATAATTTTTTCCAATGTTACGCAATCTTTATCCAACTTTGAGAACTAAGTTATATATACCTGAAAAAATATGTATTTTATCTTTGTAGAAAAGAATTTTTGCTTTTATTAAATATTCAAAAATATGAACTATTAAATATATATATATATATATTTAATAGTTCACAATTTCTTTTTGTGAATTTGCGCATGGAAATTGTGCGCTTCTCAATTAGCTCATAAAAATTTTTGACTGAAGAATTTTACTAGGAGGAATATTCCTCCTAGTAAAATAGTTTCCCCCTAGTATATAAGTTTTGAAAAACATTTTTTAACATGGTACTGCATATACATATTTTTATGTTACAATGGTTTTTAAACAAAAAATCCTACCGAATTTGTCATCATGATATCCTTTTTTGGTTTTTATATGTTACTATTGAGTAAAAATTAATCTTTTT
>JAPDSC010019692.1:457380-470281 GCA_026290005.1 Latrodectus geometricus | reverse complement strand
CTTTTTTGGTTTTTATATGTTACTATTGAGTAAAAATTAATCTTTTTTTAGTATTGCCGCTTTAAAAGTCTTTATGTTTTAAGAGTTAGTTTAAGTTAAACACATAAGCACTTTAGTTATTATTCAAAATTTTTTTAAAAATGACAATTATTTTAACATTCTTTGTTCTAATTGAGTCTCAATTGTGATGCGTTATGATTAAATGAATTTTTTTTTTATCATTTATTTATTATATATCAATTTTTTTTTCTCGAGTGCCAGCCAGGCTGGCAATATAGGCTGCGCTGCTCCGCTTTTCCCACTGAACCACAATTTGGTGTGGAATCCGACTTCCTCAGTACACACATGCCATAGGTATCCGCTTATAGGGTAGGCAACCATTCATACAAGGAAAGGACAAAGAAGGAGAGAGAGAAAGAGAAAATGCATCCCCCATGCCCGAACTGGGATTCAAACACAGGACTTCCCTATCCGCATTTATTTAGCCACGTTGCCCACTAGACAATCTGGGTGGCATACTATACCAATGACTTAACTAAATACCATATAGCATTCCACCGAAGGCTATTTGGTATTGGGTTTAATCATGTGAAGAATAGCCTATTATTTGGATGAAAGGAAATCCGCCATGTCCAAAATTGCGAACTTAGTAAACTTTTTGGTAGTTAATAGAAAACTGTTCTTGCTAGACTGAATCCGTTAAAATTCAGATTATAATTTTTACGTAATCTATAACCTGTAAATATTTTCTCTCTCCTTACATACAGCCTTATGTGGCTTTATAACTCTTCATGACAGTTTTGAGAATTCTGATTAAATTTTTCCAGCGGCGTATAACTAAAGTGCTATTTCTGATTTCCAGCTAAGAACAAGGAGGTCTGTTGGCGTAAAACATAGAATCCTTAGAATTTTTACTGATAGGAATCTGTATTAAAGAATCGAATGTACGGAAATGAGCTGAATTCTTGAACATTCTACTTCTAGTGACATAGAGAAAACGAATAATTGTGCTAGTCATTGTTTAACAGTAGGAAGGATTGATTTTGAAACTTTTCTTTGTAAAAAATTTAATTTATCACTAGATTGCATTGAATTCCATTATAATATTTACACTGTTAATTATACCGAAGAATGATCTGGTCGATATGAAATGAATTTCCTATGAGCAACAATGGGAGTCACTACTTAAGACTCATCGTAATTTCCAATACAAAAGCTCAGTTTCAATTATTTTATTTAAATAATATTTGCTTATAAAATATGAGTCTGCTTTATAAAGTTTCATTGTGTAGAATCAGTATCAAATGAAGTGTAACATTATTATGGAAAAGGTTTATTATTATGGAAAGATCAAGAATTCTTGAAAATTCGAATTCATGATTAAATTCATTTCGCATACTTTTTTTTATAGTTTTCTCTCTTAACCTATCGTCCTGATATTATACAGTAAAGAGTCTTTATGCACTTTTTAAGCAAAGAATTTAAGGAAAAATGCGATGGCGTCATGCTTGAGATATATTTAGGGAAAACCTAGATAGCTTAGTAGCCGTCAACTAATGACAAACTGCTTCAATCACCCCGGCCGCAGATCCCGTGTTCCCTAACTGTCGGGAAGAAAAGAAGGAAAAGATAGAAAGAGTGATAGATAAAAAGGAGAAAGCACAAAAAAAAAATCCCCATAATGGATGATATGATTAGGGGTGGCGTCAAACCTGCGCCCGGGCTAGAAGGGGGAAAACCCTTGGTTATCAGTCAACCCAGAATGATGGACGACATGCCTGGCTGACACCTCGTCATTGGAGACCGGACGTGACGTAGTGCTGTCCAGTCATGTTGTTCTTTGCCGGATGTTCCCGACAGAGAGTTCACAGTGAACCAAAGAGTTTCCGCAAAAATCATTATTTATGTCAGCCCTCTGTTGAAGTCGGCTGGGCTGATTACAACATTCTTCTTCGGATGAAGCAAACAGTATTGGGTAACAGTATCGAAAGTTGTCAAAACAATGTGCAAACTCTGTGAGAATCAAGTAGGATTGATTGATTGATTGTTGCTGGGGAGAAATTGAATTACAAGCCGCTCATTCGAATCAGATCAACTCGAGAAGAAGAAAATTTCCATCGTTTGAATTATTTATTTAATAAAAATATTTTACGTTAAAAATCGTTTACCTTCCAAATCATCATTTTTCAGGAAATGAAGTGAATTGCTAAAATAGTTTTACTTTTTCACAATTTTCTTAAGTATAGAGATTACCTAGGAATTTTAAATAAAAGTGGGAAGATGTTGCTTACGAGTCACCTTTTTTGAGGAAATTTAAATATATAAAGACTGTGGTTACACTAAAGGGGTGAAAAAAACACTTACGCATCTAAAAGAATAAAGGTTTGATACTTCATTCAGACAAAAACTGTCGTACAAATAAAGTTCATGTACAGTAAGAAGCTATTTTAGCAGGGATAAAATCCATTCAGTAGTGTAGAAGTTAATAAAAAAGAGTGCCAGTTCAGGAATCGACCTCGTCATTTTGCTACAGACAACGGCATAATCTAGCTTTCATAGTGGCAACGATTAGCTTAAATATATTGTCGGAATCATAATACAGAATAAAATACTGCTCAAAAATACATATTAATTATTTGATAAAAAAAATATTTATACACCCAAATCACGTATTTCAAATATTATTATGCTTAATATTTACATAAAATGTATACATAAGATAAAACTAAAATGACTTGCAATATAATGTGTTTATTCACGTTTGTTTATTTTTTAAGGAACATCGCTTAAAGAGAAATTTCTTAAAAAACATGAATTTAAAAACACCTAATATTTAAACTCAGATTTTATTAAAATATTGTTAGATAAATTACTAAAAATAATTTCAAATCAAAAATATTTTTTCTTTGAAGACATGATATTTTCGTTTTAAAAAATTTGTAACTTGAGTTTATAAATTTATTGTATCTAATAAAACTAGATTTTTAAGTTTATATATAAAAATTTATAAATTAAATATCTAGCTATTATTTTTTTCCTTTTGCTCTAAATTAAAAGTATCTCCAATGAAAAAAGAAATAATAAAGAAACATCTTATTTCAAAACTTTTATAATCTAACTAACATAAATAACCTTAATATATATAGCTTCTAAGTAAGTCTCACATAAATTTATATTAATGACATATGTCTGTTTATAATCAGTTAAATTAAATATTAAATAAAAAAATAAAGGCTACGATTTTTCTTAACGAAAATTTTTGAAATCATTGCGATACAATTGATTGAAATATTGATTATGAATTTAAGATAATATTGATGTCTTTAAGAACATTTAAAACAAATATTTAATAAATTGATTAATGATTGCTTATAATTTTAAAATCGAGAAGATGTAATCTAATAAAACTTTAAACTTCGTGAGATTTTACACCAGGAGCTAATAAATTAAATATTATAAATAATTTTGCAATTAAATTGCATTTTCAGTTACCAAAAATTTAGAGAAAAAAGCTTTAGTTTGTTGTCTCTCATTGTTACAAACACATCACTTACAAACATCTCTCAAAAAATACATATATTAGGTATATATTTTAAGGTTATTGATAATTTTTCAAATATTCAGTTAATGCAATAAAAGTTAAACTGATAAAAAACTACAATTATTGATATTTACCTTAATCTTATGGGAAATGTATAAAAAACTATATTTTGTCCTATTCATACATGTTTACATAAATACATATTTTGACTTACCCATGCTTCTAAAATTGCACACACAACTTTTGATATTAGCATGAATTTTACATACATGAATCCAAAATATATCTTATTCATATGTATAACATTCAAAAACAGTTTTCAATATTAAATAAAAAAAGAATATCTGAATAATTATTAATACACAATAGATATGAGGTACATATTTTAATAGTATTGATAGTGTAAATTATATCTGTAGTTAAATAATACAATAAAAGTTAAGAAGATAAAAGAGTGCAATTATTGACATTTATCTGAAATTTACGTGTATATGTATGAAATGTGTTATGTTTTGTCTTATTCATACATGTTTACATAAATAAATATAAGATATTTTGACTTATCCATGCTAATAAAATTGAATACCCAACAAGTATTGATATCAGATTGAATTTTATATGTATGGAATATGCATCCAAAATGATATATCTTATTCATACACACTGAATTCATACACAGTTTTTAATAATTAAGAATGCATGAATAATTATTAATATACAACCTAGTTTTGTTTTTCCTTAAACTTATGTGATTGATTTATATCAAAATCGTTTCATGTTTCCGAACTCAAAAACAGTGCCGCGAAAAGTTTCTCTTCCTCATCAATTTAAGTAAGTTATTTTCAAATAAATAACTTTAATACGAGAAGCTTCTCTGCATGGCTCGGCACTATTTTGATACTAATTATAGTCGAATGCCGCTTGCTTTTCAAGCCGAGAAGAGATAACAGGGAATACTTGAAAAGGGCGTGCCACATTCAGCACCGCGCGCACGTCACCTCTTTCTCTCGCAATCCTATAAACTATTTTCACCTGTATTTATATGAAAGGAAATTAACAGTCAAAGTGTCTGCCAAATCTGTTCGTGAAATCTTTCATCATTAATTATGAACTGTGTACAGAATAACCACGCATACATCCAGTCCAGATATGACAATCCGCTCTAATGGCACACAGACTTTACCAAAAGTGCTTTTAGCATAGATTAATTAACAAGGCTATATGTCAGACTCTAAATTAGTACTTCCCGAGTTGCTGATATAAATTAAATTTTGAATACTGATAAAAGTAGAATTAATAATTTAATGTTGATGTATGTTCCTTAGAGCAAAAGTTATTTAAATTTATTATAAATATATATATATATATATATATATATATATATATATATATATATATATATATGTGTGTGTGTGTGTGTGTGTGTGTTATTTTTTACTTTATTATAAATGTATAGTATTCAGAAATTAATCTTATTGAATAAAATAATTTATTTGAGATTTATAAACAAAATATTAATAAATAAAGGTTGAAAAATTTTTGATATAATATTCTCCTTAAAATTAAAGCATTTAATTTAATAAATAAATAAATTGAATTATTTTTGTGAAATAGTGAATTTGTTTGTGAAAGCTTTTAATATCAATATTATAAGCAAAATATTATTAATATTAATAATAATATTCATAACTTCGTATAAGATATTTAGGAAATAAAAACAAAGGAGAAATAAGTTGGAAATGAAGTTTTAAACTCTTAAATTATGATAAATTATTATTGTTGTTAAGCATTATGTATACATATACAGATATACATCATATGTAACATAATATATATATAGATACATATATATATAATATGATTTTATATAAATCTGAAGATATGCGAGATTTAAGAATAGCTCATACATTCCGTGAGTGGACATGATAAGATATTTCAATGTTAAGGAATTATTTTTTGATACCAATCATAAGAAGAAGCATTCGGGTCAGCTCAAAATTATAAAAACAACTTTTGGCTCTCACAGTCTGCTTATAGGTATCTGCGTCGTTTAGACCCTCACCCATTTAGTAGTATTTGAGAGAATTTGACTGTCATATGATTGACCATAACTGCTATGAACTGTCATATCATTGAATATTTGCAGTCAAATAGCAGGGTCTTCGTCCAAATGCCACTCCGTTTTGGAAGCTATTCAGACTCTTGGATTTTCATGCACTACAGTATAATATGATAGATGATTCTCGTAAAGCCACCAGTTATGTGGTGTGATGAGAACAACTATGAATGTGTTAGTTATATATCGGTGTCTATTGGGTCATATTATTGCTGACAACTTTCGCAGATAGCACTGAAAAAAGATTAAGTTTAACGACCACTAAATATATGATCCTCAAATCAGAATCGTGTCCTTACAATAGCATTGAAGTCATACATCTACGCACATCTCTTTGTTGACTGGACAAAATATGACTCAACAATTGTCATTTGCTGAAAAACAACGCCAATGAATTGAAGAGGCATGAAAAAATGTTCCCCAGTGTAGAAATCCATGTTTTACCATTGTCAAGAGTAAGCTACATGAAACTGGAGATTCTGTCATTCTGGAAAGAGTTTTACGAACTAGTAATAATGCCCTTTTATATAAGGATTGTTCACATAAGTCTATTCGTATGTGCCGCATTGTTTCATACCGTTTACATTGCAAGGTAAACAAGAATGTTCTTGTTGTTTTAAATTACCCAAAATAACATGACCTACAGAAAGTATATTTTTAGTACTCGAAGTCATCCCCATTGGCATCCGGCACTTTCTATCAACTGTTTCCAGTTGTGCATTCCACTAACGAAATTCGGAGGTTTTGACACAAAAAAAGTCTGTGAGTGTTTGGGGCAAGTCTATTTCGTTAATGAAAGATTCTCCACAAAGATGATTGCTCAGGGAAAGGAAAAGGTAATAATTTGATGTTGGAATGTCAGGAGAGTCAGAAGGATGGCTCAAAGTCTCCCAATCAAGTCGCTTTATGGTATTCCTATCCACACGAACCTCTCGTTATCATCCAAAAATAGTACACCCTTCGATAAACTAGTGCTAGTTCCATCTTTGCGATGCCTGTTAAACACACTCCATAGTTGCAAGTACAAGACCGCAGTGACCGTTTCTCCCATTGGGTAAAAGTTCATAATGAACTACTTAACGACTAGTCCACCAGACACAAAACATTATCATGGATGGAATCATAGAGGGTCTTACGAAGTTCGAGACAGTATCCTGGTGAGATAGTGTTATGGTATCATTGACAAACACTTGATATATTTGGTGTCTTGATGCAGTAGCTGAAAAGCCCAATTTGAAGTCGTAAAAGAAACAACATCAAACTAGCTCCTTCGAAACGTCCATTTATCTTCTCTATTGTTTGAGTCACGATTGATAAATGTGCGCTGTGGACTTTCTTTTTAAGGAGTGATATTCCTACTGATCAGTGTCTCAACCACGTCATATACTAATTTGCATACTTATTTCCACTTCATTCAACTCAAAAAAATGCCAAGAACATTCTTATTTTTATACATTTTAATTTACTGTAAAACAATCTTATTGCATACTTTCATTTTAATTAGTTACTTGCAGACATTTACTTTCAGCCTTATAATTCACCATCCCAGTGATTTCGACGGGTCATCGATAAGCTTATGAATATTTCGCAGTTATATATTATCATGTTTTGTACAAGTATAAGAAGTTTTAATTTGGTATAGTTATCTTCAAACGCCAATTATCTATCGGAAACGGCATTTGTCATTTTGCATCTTATTTCACAATCAGGAAAATATTGCGCCAAGATTTTCGCCAATGATACCTACACAATTTTTGAATAACGAAGATGAATAAATGAAGAAAATTTGTTTGGCAGCTTCTTTCTTCTCAAGAGCTTTATTTTTCCCCTTGAAGCTTGTAATAACAATCAATTTGGGAACTCAAAATTCATTAATCGAATAGCTAATTTGGGATAATCAAAATTCAGTGATCGAGGTTTTTAGGTAAATAATAATCTTAATAAAGCTGAATTTCGTATCTGGTGAAACTTGTTGATGTGACAATGAAAGAAAAGTAATGAAAAAAAATAACTAAGAAATATTAAACATTGTTGAGTTTTGATTTCGATTTGAGAGATTTTGACTGGTATTTCCTGTTTATTTAAAATTTTTATGTTAATATTATTTACAATAAAACAAATATTTTAATTTAAAATTTCTCACATCAAATGAGAAAGTATTCTCCATTTCAATGTATAATTCTTGATAATTTGATATATTTCCAATTTCTCTGAACAATTTTTTTTGCTTACGATTTCTTTAAAAAAATATTTTAGCTTACAATTTTTGGAAAAATTTTTTTTTCGAAATTAAAAAAAAAAATTAAATAAATATTTGTTTTAGGGATAGATTTGATTGGAATTCTTTACTGGAAAATGTCTTTAAGAGGAAAATTTTGTACAAAATATTTACCTACTTAGATTATAAAAGTTTTCGTGGTTTATGGACTTAAATATTTCAGTAGTATTGTTTATGTTAATGGAAACAGTGAATCCTACGGAAAGATTCGATCATATGAATTGTTTGATTCAATTCTTGAACACACTTTTGTCTATTCAACTCTACTATACTGAAAAAGTTTGGGAAAAAAGCATGAAAAGCTCATTAATTACAAATACGAAACCATGATAAAAAGTAACCAAGTAATATATATTTACATTTAGATACATATCTATAGTTCTTTTTAAGGTATAAAAAATTATGTGAATTTACAAAACAATTTCTTTTTTCTTTCATTTCACCAACTTGTGATTATAATTATATATATATAAGAATAGTAATGATGATTCAGACACTGCCTTTTGTTTCTATTTTATTATTTAATTTGATTAATTTGCTATAAAACTTACTTCTTTTAAGATTCATTTACTATTAAACTAGAAATTCATCAGAGAAGTAAAAGTAAAATTCCTCAGTCTTAATATTTGAAAGCTTAAGACGGAAATTATTTGTAGTAGAAATAACACCTATCATAAGATAAAAAAAGCTCACTGCGGTCCGGTGGCACTAAGCCACTCTTCCAAACGAAGGTTCATGGGTTTTATCCCAGTTACTGTTGAGATGTGGGAGATGGATGTTGCATTTCTGCCTCCAGGTCTATCGGAGTGAGGGCTTGGGAGTTTTCGGATTTTCTGCCTCACTATGAGTTAATACGGCCCACTATTTATAAAAATTAAGCCCAAAAAGCGTTGATACCTTAAAATGCCTTAAAACGCGCAATTGCGTTTGGTACCTTAAAATGCCTTAAAACGCGCAATTGCGTTTGGTACCTTAAAATGCCTTAAAACGGCCTTAGTCCGTTTGGTAATACCCAACGCAGTGTCAAAAATGCATAAGAAGATAAACATACTATGAGACATTTAATACATACTTAAGTATGAACATAATATAGCTAAATTTCTCAAACACAACTATTCTTATATATTTTCCTAACTATTCTATGATACGGTATTCTATACATGCAATAAAATTTGTCCCCTATGTAAAGTATAGGTTTATAAAAATACAAAGGCATTAATATATTTTTGATATGTAGGATTAAATTTTTTAATGATAATGATTCTAATACAGTTTTTTTCTAATATAATGTGTTTTTCAAAATAAAAAGTATTTTAGTATATTTCCATTAAAAAAATATACACTTTCCTAATTATTATAAAAAGCATTAAATAAATTAATTTTTAATAATTAAAAAAATTGTTTTAAATTATTTTAAAAGTTTATTTTAAAATATTTGTGCAAGTTAATAGTTATGTCTTAAAAAATGACTCTCATATAAAAGTTTTTTTAAAAAACAATAAATAAATATAGTCCACGAAATATATTATAAAAAAATGACAGCACCAAACTTAAATCTTAGAAATTGAAAAACAGCCTTGTTATGCACACTTATTAGTATTTTAAATTCTCCTCATTCGAATAAATACAGGCTATAGAAAAATCAACTAACTAATAGCGTAAGTTCTTTTCTCCAGAAAATGGCGCAATTACTGCGAAATTAAATGTAGCTTCTATCTAATGAGATGATAGTTGGTTGAAATGAATGATCTTTTAAATTATTCACGTGGAAAAATTAATCATCGTGGAACATTCCACTAGATTTTTTTTTGTGTGTTTACTTGTTCATCTCTAAGATACCGATGCCAGAATATTTCCAGAAATCCACCCTTTATTTGACGTTCAATTACGAAAAGTTTTGGAAGAAAGACATTTAAATCGGATGAAAAATTCTGCTCAACTTTCGCTTCCTCTAAGTTCTTTCACTCTCGTGTTTTATTTGAGAGTTAAATGAAATAAAAGAAGAATTCCCACACAAAATGGAAATGACCTATGCAACATTGCATTTGACTCTGTCGAAGTTCTTCCTCGAAGAAGGACTTTTAAAGTTGCTCTTTAGTAGTAAAAAGCCAATTTGCATGGTATAAGAAGAAGAAGAAGAAGAGAAAACCCCTTTGGCTCCAGGCTACAGAAGTGTTCGTCGGTGGTAAGTACGCCCTTATTTACATAAGTTCTCTTCAGTAACCATTATTATCTCTGAAGACTTTTGCAGTGAGAGTCGAAACCTGGATTTTGCGTGCCCTGGCTGTGGTTAGCATTTTTGTGGGGCGGTGTGTTTACGCCCTTGCAGAGTTTTTTGCTGGAGAAAACGGAAAAGGTTTTTCCTTATCAAATATGTGAATGGCTGAAGGCGTAAAGAAATATTTGTTTCGCATGAGATAATATTCTGCTTCCCCTTCTCTTTATATCATACAATGATTTCGTCGTAAACAGTGCCGCATATTTAAAATAGTGTAAAACTCTTAACTTTTCATATAGTTATTCAACCAGTTGCTCTAGGGAGTGTGAATGTGCATTTTAAGAAATGCATCTTTAGCTTATTATATCAGTTTCGAAAGATTTTGTTCTTAGAATTTTTCAAATAACTTTTCTTTAAAAGTTAAAGCGCCGTTTAAATTTTATTGCATTTAATAACATAACAGTAACACATAGAAGAAATTATTTAAACATTACTTAAATAAATTTAAAATCATCCTATTACTTACAACAAATGCAAAGTTTATTTAAATTGTATTATTTGTCTTGCACTCTGAATAGAATAAAGAAATATCTATAAATGATCATTTTTAACAGTCTTAAAGAATAACTTATTTTGCATTTAGATCCATAATTCTTAAATATTCTCCTACTACCATTACATTTTTAACCATAGATATATTCTTCAACTTAGAATATTTTTTTTTTTCAAATTCCATTCAGAAATGTCAGGGTTATTTTTAAATTAAGGTTAAAAAAAGCAGAATCTAAGATTTTTTTTACTGTTCTGATAGTAGTATTTAAATAAATCGTCTTCAAGTGTATGAAATTTTTATTATTGGAAATAATATTGATTTGTACTTTACAATTGAAAATTTTATTTCATCAATTGAGCAAGTTTCTTCAATCTAACAGGTTCAACATAATAAAATTTAAAAATATAACATATATTAGGTTGGGGTAAAAGAGATCCATTGTTTTTGGGTGAATATTAGGACTTACATAGTTTTTATTAGCTTTGAGCAAATGATTTCAGACTATTTTGTGACTGACCTTTAGCTTTTGGACTGCTAGTCAACTTCGGAGATTTTTCTGGTTTTATTAATATTTTTGACGATGGGTCTACCAGTGCGAGGTGCATCTTTAACGTCAAATACACCTGCACGGAATCCATGACACATAAATTTCACTTAATTAGCTGTTAAAGTATCAAGACCATGAGCACCAATTTCGATTTCCAATTGTTTGACTTGTATTTTCTTCTTTATGAAAGAAAAACTGCGGATGTAATGTACTTTCTCTTTGTTGATTTCTACTTTTAACACCCTGTACCTTATAACTGAATAGATCAAATAAAAAGCAACAAAATATTTTTTAGTGCGAAATGTGATCTTTCCAACAAGCATAAATTGAAATAGAACGTGATATAGTACATAACAGCCATCGGTCCAAAAAAAATAATGGATTTCCTTTTTCGTTATCTGACACACACACATACACACATATATATATATATATAATATAATTCTTCAAGTCTTCACACATACCTGCATCATTTAAGGCCTTAAACTCTTTTTTTTTTCCATAGAGGAAATTTATTTAAGCTCTTAAGCACCTGGCAGAATAAACAGTCAATCCTCCCAAAAGTAAACAGTGTGCAAGTTAGTACATCTAACTACACTTAGAATATACAAGAAATACCCACGTCATCATCACAAAAAGTAGAAAATATTTTTCTTAACCTCTAAGAAAAGAAAAAGGGTAAAAAAAGAAAGAATTTATTTGTTCTTTCTAATCATTTAATTCGACTCGCTCAAGCGTCTGTGTTATCTTAAACTGTTTGCCCAAGTCACACACAGAGAAGCTTCAGAAACAAAAACAAACCCAAATTAAATTTACTTTTTTGGCGACTTATCTTTTTGTCCGTGCCGTATCGCTTTAGTTTTGTTTTGCCATCAGAGGAAATTGTGAAAGAGGAAAAGATGAAATAATTCACACCAAAAGAAATAATATTTATTCCTGTCTTTCTTCTTTGTCCAAGTTTTCTCTATTTTTGGATTTGTGGCGGAATTTCGGAATCAATTTCCGGGCCTGCATCATTTCCGCTGGACGTTTTTTTCTTTGTGTGACGTTTTTCTTGGCAGCAGATGTAAAAGAAAAAAGATTAAGATTGACGAATGAATCAGTTTTGTACAATTGATACATTTACAGTATGCAGCTGCTGACGGCATAATACATACTGGGCATGGATTTCAGATGTTCGGAATGACAGTTTTCTACAATTTGCATTTTACCGTTTCAGAAGATTCATTCACTGTTTTAATATCAATCATTTAGAAATTATAAGAAAACCTAAAGTTACTGGTTGATAATTAATACTTTGAAATAATTATTTCGTAAATTTTAGGCTCAAAATATTAATTGAGATTGTTTCTTATAAAGAATAATAATAAGATAAAATGAAGCTTAACACAAAGCGAAGATGAGAGTTTCCGGTTGATTTCATGAAATTTTATCAATCATGAGCAGTTATTTTCATTCCTTTTTCCTTAAAATATGCAAAACAGAGATACGAGCCTTATATGCTTTTTAATATAATCAGTTTCTTATGTTTGTAAAATAAATTTAAAAAACAAAATTAGATTAACTAATTAAAGGCTCTCTTCATAAACATATGCTAAAATATATAGTAAAAGTGACCCTTTCAAACGTTTATGAATACTGCAATTTG
>JAPDSC010019692.1:427681-447591 GCA_026290005.1 Latrodectus geometricus | reverse complement strand
CAATTCAAAACTATTTGTATAAAAATTGAAAATCTGAGTTGTGTGATGAATTACACGTTTGAATTTCTGAATGTTTGTTACAAAGTAGATGATACACGAAAATTTACTATTGGTGTGAATTTTCTTTTGTGGTTGTTTCTCATTATTATATTAACATGATATGATAAAATAAGTTGCGATATTCTTCTTCATACACATTTTTTCTGCTCAAAATTCTTAATTGCAAACTCTAATTATTTTAAATCATGTTCATAAATAAATAAGTTTCTCTGTATATAGCAAAAAAAAAAAAGTGTGTTTCCGTATTGAAGGGGAAAAAAAAGCTGAAAAAAGGAGCAACAAAACTCGATCTGTCTTGTCAAACATAAATAAAGCATTAAATTACTAACGTTAGCCATGAATTCTTGATAGCTTGATAGATAGAAAATTAAGTTAAATTAAGGAGCGCGTAAATTCATTTATTAATCTCGTAATTGAGTTTTTAAATTTGATTTAAAATGTTGTTCAAATACTATTCATTACTGCGACTTGTCTTTTTATAAATTATTTAAACATCGTTACCTGGGGTTAAAATTAATTCTTATATGAGTGACATTATTTTCTCTTTATCTTTTAATGACGTTTAAATAATATCTTGACTTAAAAAAAATGTTGTCGATTGATATGTAAGCAAATATATATATTATATTAGTATCATAAAAATCAGATATTAACAACAGAACTGTAGAATTTTTTCAAACAATTTTCACGTTTCTAACATTTAAGTTGTAAATATATACTTATTGAAATCACAATTTGTTTTATATGAAGTTTTAACTTATTTATTTTAAACTATGGTTTTATAGTTTTTCAAGAATAATATCTTTTTATACAGCTTCCAAAACATTCAGATATGCTAAATTTTCTTAAGTTTGGAGGTATATTCTAATTAATATTTTAAATTTCAATTAAGTAATTTTACATATTAATATAGAATTGCAAAATAAAATATATGTTACAGGTTTATATTTTCAGTTTGAATTATTTCCTTTTTCTAATGAAATTTATTTAATTTTCTTTAAAAAAGACAAAATAATTTTTATATCGTTACATTTCATAAAGCAGTTTATGGCCACATGCTTATGCCTGAAACAACGACTAAGTCTGAATTACAAATGTACCAATTATAACATTTGAACACACCTACAAATTAAATTTTGTTAATATAATTTGAACTGTATATAGGGGGAAAATTTTTAACATTTGGAATCCATGTCACGAAAGATTTCTGTTATTTATAAGGACATCATTCATGGTGGCAATCAGGATTCTTGATTTAATACATCTGCAGTTGTCATCTTATATTGTAGCAGAAACTTAAGAAGTCGGAAGCCATTAACCAAAGAGTTGAACTAGATCTTCCGAGGGCTCTAAATCTGGGCGCATTTCCTTGTAACATCAAGACTGAATTACTCACCGTTAACTAATGTTTAATGCTGTTTTCGGCCGAGATCCTGGAATTTCTAATCATACTACGATGAAAAGGATCAGCTCATACAAACTTCACCCAAAAGTTTGTGGTTTGTAGCTCATTTAACTCCGTGATGGGTTGTTCAAATGAGAGTATTCTGGACAGGGCAGGACTTTGAATTTATTCTTCCTATTAGAGTGCCAAATATATGAATGTGAGTGCTTGGCTAAATATAATATCTACTTAAATTTTATGATACACAAAGTTATGAGAAGGAAACATCTTGTTCATGTCCATTCCATATAATGTTTAATGAATTACAGTTGAAATACAACAGAATATTTATTTTCTTAAATATTAGATAAAATAATTTTAACTGATATTTTTCTGTTTTAAAAATGATAGATTTTCCTCGATTGTTATATACATGAATAATAATCATGATATTTTAATATGAGAATGACTGGCATTTACAACAAGTGGTTTAATAAGTTTAGCAGGTGAAAATGTTTGGAAAAAATTTGCAGATGATTTCAGCAGATGGTGATGGTCACTGACAAAAAAGAATATCTGGACAATTACATAATTGTTAAGAATTAAGGAAGTGATTCATAATTATTTGTAAGTAAGTGCAATGGAAACTGAGACTATACTCGATTGTTATATACATGGAGGATAATCATTATATATCAATATGGGAAGGAATGACATTTATAGCAAATGCTATTATAAGATTAGCAAGTGAAATAAAATTTTTTTGCAGAAAAAATTTTATAGATATTTATAGAAGATGGTGATCACACAAAATAGAATATCCATAAGATTATACAATCATGCAGGATTAAGAAAGGGGTAAATGTTGAATATTTATAAGTAAGCACACGGAAATTGAGGTCACAACCTAGACGTTTGGGGAAATATAACACTTTTGAACAATATTTGGATTAAAAAATATAGAAAATTTCAAAGTTTGTAAATAACCTTATATACTTGCTAAAATTATAAAATCATTTTTCAAGTTCTTTCGTGCAATTACGTGACTATAAATGGTTTTGTGACGGATAGCTTTCTTATCATAAATAATATTTTCTTTATAATTATATTTCATATGAATATTCGATTTTCTAGTTTCAAATTATCATAGAAGCAAAATAAAATTTATTAAATTAAAAAACGAAATAAAATTTAAAATTAGTTATGCATGTATTCTTCCATTTTTATTATTCTAGTTAGTTGAAATCTGATAATTTTCAGAGATAATCTTTATAACAATCTTCTATTTTTTCAAATGGTTGAGACGGAAAGATTTTTTTTGCGATTTTTTTTATTTTATTTTAATTTCTCATTTTATTATTTGAAATTCAAAACTAAAATGTCTATAACTTTATAACCAAAATGCATTTAGTGATATAGTTGAGATATATTTAGTTGCCTAAGATTGTTATACAAGATCAATATTTTGTGGCTAAAAGACGTATTTTAACTATAAAATATAGGTTCTGTGTTATTGGTGTTCATATTTTTTATTTTTATTACAACACCATGACAGAGAGCTTATCATCAGTTAATATTTTGGTTTTCTATTTCAATCGTTTGTAGATTCATTTCCCTAACGCTATCACAAATTTTTGTTTTCATTTTAATGTAGACTCTTTAAACATATATTCTAGTACAATTTAGTCCTTGCGTAACAAAGTAACTACATGGAAGCTTACCATGGCCTGGTGATAGGAGAGCATTGTTTGAAGCCTAATATCTGTAGATCGATCCCAGTCACTGTGAAACAACGGGATGCTGCTCCTCTGTGTTCTGTACGCACACTAGTCTGGTGGGTGCTTGGGAGTTTTCCATGTTTCATCCTTATGCCACGTGAATACAGTCCATTATCTATGAAAAGTCTTCAGTGTATGGGGTGGATATTTTATGCTTTACAACGGGCTTCTGCCGTTTGGCTATCCACTGGACGGTGTCAAAATAATAATAGGATTCAACACATCCTATTTTTCTAGGACTTTTTTTTTTTTTTTTTTTTTTTTTTTTTTTTTTTTGTAAAACAATATTTTAGTTTTGATTGTAGACTCTATTGAGAATGAAAAATAGGAGTTGAATTTTTTTGTTTTCTTGGGCACATTTGTTCTGGAGGATGTTTGAAAACTTTCCAGGTTTCGTCCCTTGCAACACATGAATTCCACTCTGTATTAAAAACGTCAGGGAGGTAATAATATAGGGTGGATATTATTGTCCACCACAATTGTTACAAAATTTTTTGGAAATGTTACTCTCCACCATGTTGCTTTTAATGATGAATTAAAACTGTTATCCAATAAGGTTTAACAAGATTATGTTATGACAATAAAACCTTATCGTGTATTGTTCTCAATTCATGTAACATTAACAATATATTTTTGATTAATTTACTATAAAGTATTTCAAACAATAGGAGAAATGTTTCATAGAATCATGTTGAGGCTAAATACTAGTTTCAAATCTTGCATACTTAGAACTATTTCATCCAAATAGAAACATTTTGTTAAAAAAAAAAAAACATTTAATTTAAATAATAAAAATAATAGTTTCTGGAATACTTTTGTGTGGTACTTTGCTTGATAGTTTAAGATTTAATTCTCAGCAAAGAGTTATTCCAAATGCCTCGTGTTATTCGCTTGCACCCAATCTTCCTCTTTCCACCTCCAACGCTCATGCACCATAGCCAAGAAAATTTCCTCAGTTGTGAATAATACATCTGCCATTCCGGTAAATTCAAAAGCATCTGTTATCCTGATTTGGCGAGAAACTCTCGCATATTTTCCGGGAGTCTTTCTCCGGACCTCATTACAAGATGATATTGCCTTCGAATCAGACTCTCTGCCATCGCAACAAATTGCATTAATTTAAACAAAATAAATCCAAGCAATTCTTTACTTAATGAAGGACGCTTTCAATCTCTTCTGGTTCTTAACGCGAGCATCGGTTAAAATTATTTTTTCTCTTGCAGTTCTTGTCAGGTAAATATAAAGCAAACGGGACAGGATAAATCCATGAGAAATCTTTCATCAATTTGTTCCTTCGAGGAAATAACTTCGACTTCTTCCTTTTCTTTCTTCCCTTTTTTCTCTCTCTTCTTTATTTTTCTTTTCTCTTTTTTTGTCATTCTTCTTTACTTAGTTCATGGTTTGACAAGGAGTCGTGATGCTTATATCACTATTTTTTCTTCCTTATCAAGGTGATCAAATGGTTTGGAGCTATATATATGAAATATGGGAATTTAATCCCACTTTTTTGTATGCATCGTGCTATAGCCACATTGTAGACATTGCTCTATGAAATTTTGCCGAAAATTGTAATGAATTTAAGGACAAAATTGATATTTTCTTTAAAAATAATCTCCCTTTATGTATATAAATCGTGTCTATTTACTTATTTTTGAAGAATAAAATACCTGGCAAAATGAAATTGTTGTAGTAAAGAAATTTAAGTTAATATCACTTTTCCAGAAATTCATCTAATATTTACTTTTTATAATATGACATTTCTAAATATATTAATTTGAATTTAAGTTAATACTGTATTCTCAGACCTAAGTGCTTTTGAAATATAAAGTGCAGTTGCAAAAGATATCTTAGAATGTTTTGCTAAAGTTTCACTTTTGGTGTGTTTTAAAATGGGTTTATAAACAGTCACATTTTTATTTTATTACACGGCTGTAATTTCAAGAGTGAAAAATTCATTTTTATTATTCATAATTATATTGAATGCCTGACATATATTAAATATTTTTTTCAATTATTAATATTTTAATAATCGATATAAAATGAACTTCAGACTAAAGCCGATTTAATTTCCCGTTATATTTTCAGATTAAAAAAACTTTAAATAACTGAAACTCGTGGGGATTACTAAAATAGACATATTACACTGAAAGTTGAGTTCTTAACATTATAGAAGTTTATTGAGAGTCTATTATTAATTCTAGCTTAAATGAATGACATGACAATTATCAAAATTTCAAATTTTTAAAGAAAGTTAACTTATGACTTTATGTGTGTGGTTCTAATGTTAATATTTAATAATAATTTTAATGCAGGTTATCTTCTCTGTATTGATATTTCATAAGTTATAAATAATGTGACGAAAATAATTTCTCAATAAATAATATAAATTTCTTGATCCATTTCAAATATCTCACTCGAAACCTGAGAACGCATTCCAATAAAAAATCAAATAACTAAAGTTTTTTTCCTAAGAACTTAAGTATTTTCTGAAAAATTTGTGTAGTTATACTTTAACTTTATTTAAGGCGTTGTGTTTCACGGCACAAATAGCTTACTTCCCTACTTGGAGTTGCTACCATTTAGGAGGGAACAGCCGATCTCTTCATAATTTAGAAGCATGGACCACGCGAAAGACCCACAACACTTGACTTGCCACTTCAGATTCACCATTTCGCTTGGAAGATATTGCGACTACGAGTTATTGACCTATTTCGTATCTCAGTAGTTTTTTGTGAATATGATGTATCTTCGATTGAGTCGGAATTTGAACACACTACCTTCCGATCGATGCACCTAACCAACTAGGCATGTGCGGCCATAATATTTTTATAAAGAAAATATAGAAATTATCAAAAATTCACTCTTGATTTGGTCCTTATTCTTTTTATTTATCAAATTGCATTTAGATGCGACATTTAGTTTTCTTTTGAAATTAATTATTAAATAGTTCTTAGCGACAACATAATTTTGAACAAGATATTTTACTGGAGACTTGGAAAGACCATGAAAGTACTAAACCATTCATTTTAATTAAATCAACAATTTTTGTCTTAAAATTATAACTATAAATATATTACATTTGATTTAATACTTATAATTTCAAAATTATTTAATACTGAGATATTTTTATTTGTTTTTTCATAAAAAAACGTGCCTAAGAGCTTTGGCAACTTTCATTTAAAATTATATTAAAATAATCCTCATTTCCAAAATTTACCAGCATAATTTATTGATATATTTAATTAAGTTACAGTGCTTATTAGTACAAACTTTTTTTTTTCTTAAATCGAAATACATTTTGCATTAAATTCGTTTAATATTTTCCGACTTGATTTGGTTCATAGCCACATGGCCCATTGTACGAGGGCAGTCTGAAATGTGATCCACACACTCTTATACAGTGCGAACGAAAGACTTCAGAAGCGCATCAAGAAGAATGTGGAAATGACATTGCCCTCTCACTGTCTGTTTTTCCCAAGAATAGCTCCATGCAATTAGTATATCCCTGTCGGTTGCCATGGAAGCAAGAGATGCTCAATTTTTGACTGAAGCATCCAAGAGAAAGGAAACAACTTTGTCTTATGCGTGAATACACAGAAATTAACTCTAAATACTGTCAATTTATAACATTCTCGACCTCCATTCGAAATGGACAACCTTTGTTACTATAGCAACGTCACTGTTTAGACTTCTTGGAAGGAGCTATTTTTAAAATGCGCGGGATTGAGAACTTGGATTTCATTCGGTTTAAATGTTTTAGTGCTGCTTGAATATGAATAAACAACGCACTCTTACTGTAAAAGTTGCTCCTACTGAGATTCAGCGTTGTTTGAATGGGGACAATGCTGTTGATAGGTCCATTGTTAATCGAAAAGCAGTAAAATTTTTTAACCGAGCGTTTGGAAAAGTTATAATTGTTGATGCAATAAGAAGCAGACGGCAGAAAAATTGCCACAGACAGTAATTGGTATCAAATTATATAACAATGCCACAGTCGAATTTGCTGTCTTAGAAATATTCTGAAGCTTATAATCTAACATGGCAACATTCATCCACGCACGTCGTAGGAAATCACAGAAGCTCTCTTAAACTCAAAATTTGGAAGTATTTTACATCCTCTTTATTCTCCGGATTTTGTGTCTTGTGAGTTTTATTTCTACCTCAGTTCAGGAGATGCCTTGAAAATCATTACAACCCGGATGACAAAAGGAAGGCAACTGTCAAGTCCAGAACAAGAGAGAAGTCGGAAGAACTTCCATTGACACAATGAAATAAAAATTGTTACGCAATGGGAGATATGCTTCAGCTTTATTGCTGACTTTGTTGAAAAAATAAATATATGAGTTTTAAAAAACTATAATTTTTTTTTTAAATCACATTTGTTATTTGTTTCCATTCGTGTTCTACAAATATGTACTTTAATTAAAATAAATAGTATTACTTTTAGTCTACCCTCGTTATTCTTTTACTCAAAAGCGCTAACAATATCCCCTAAATGGAGGATCCGGCGTAGGATGAATAGGACAACAATATGACCTTCAGGTAAAGGAAGTAAAAACTGCAAGTAGTTTCAAGTTAAAGTTTAAATTTAATTACCTTCAAATTATTGTTCATATTTTTGAATTATGTAATAATCAATTTTCAAAAAAGACATTCCAAAGATTAAAAACTGTTTTTTAATTAAATTTTTTAACTTTCAATAAATATAATTATTATAATTTCATCAGCTATTTTTATCAATATTGATTCTGATTATAGTTCAACCTTGAAAATACAACTAAATTCAATTTTTCAAACAAGTAAAATTAATTGTATTTCCTGATGTGGCATTAGTTCGTGCACATCTCATACTCAGGTTTAAAAAGAAGGAAAAAAAAAACAAACTCTTGATTCTTTTAATCGCTTTGGTTTTTCTTCCAAGCGATCTGTCTTTATTAGTTCTATTTTCATCCTTCCATAATTGCTGGAAGTCACCAGGAGAACAATCTGTGAGAAGAAATCAAATAAAGAACATGATAATAGTGTAGAAGTAAAAACTCCCCCATTGGCTGCTACTTTCGAATTCCCTGCTGACTCGTACAGTACAGCAGGAGACGATACTGTTGATCACCTGCAAATTTGTAAAGAACATTTTCCTTTTTTGCCCTGGCGACTGAAGCAAAGAGATAACGGTGCAAAAAAAGGCACAATCATGGCTATTTGGCGTTCCTCTTCCTCCTAAATGACCAATCATGTTCCTCCATCTTTTTTTGCCCCCTCCTCGAGCAGTCTATCGCGCACAAACAAAAAGCCAAAGTTCCATCATAGCCTTTGCCATTGTCAATCCTATTACCCGTCTGTAAGTAGTAATGGCAGCTGACTATTTGTTCCCTAACACTTCCCTTTTGAAGAAGTTTAAGAAGTACGCTTATGGGGAAAAAGTGCGCTATAAAGTAAGAAAAGGGAAAAAAATAATAATGAGAGAAATAAAGAAAAGCATCGGCAGCAAGGAACAGTTGGGAAATGAAGACAGAAAAACTTGGAAAGGGATTTTCGGGCCAAAAGAACACTTAATCGTCAGATAAAGCTTCCAACGATCAGTTGGATACAAAGAGAGATTAAATTTAGAACCCGGTACTTTCCTTTAGGAGTATCTTTGAGTTCCAGGCGTGCTGTAAGGTGAAGACAAAGGGGGTGGAATTCTTTTATTTTATTTTCCCTTTTTTTATCTTCGCTTAATCATTGGGAAACAGAGTTAAAAAGAATGGAGGGAAAACTAAAAAGAGGAAAAGTGGGCTTTTCCCTTCTTCTCCTCATTTCTTTTGCATCGAAACTTTTGAAATTGGGACGCAGACCAGCTCGAGATTAGCTTAATTTATAATTCTGAAAGAGCACTATCACGATCACTAGGGAAAACTAGCTTTTCGGAAAATTTTTGGAAAACCTGGTTAAATTAAATCGAGAAATTTGTTAGACAAGATTAACCTTTCTCTCTCTTTTTTTTATTTATTTTTTTTAGAAGTACGTAGCAAGTTCTAAACTCGTACACAAAAATCGCTTGCTAGGAGGCGAATTATAAATTGAATGCCAGTTTTTAACGTCAGTGAAAAGGAAATTCTTTCAAACTTAAGTTTAATGATTCGATCGCATGTAAATAATGCACTCGTTTCAATTGAATGGATCTGATTTTATGTTTCATCTATCAGAACTTCATTTCGCCATTCGTTCATCTTTTCTAAATAAACGACATGAACCAAAAGTGAACGAATTTGAAAACTAGTAATTTTAATTTACTGATAGAGTGAAAAAGCTCTATCACAGCTTTATAAAATAATCATATTGCTCTGTAAATTCTTAATTTCGCTTACACAGTGTAAATTATAAGCAATTATTTTGTTGATAAATTCATTGAAAAAAATAAATATCTTTTGAATTATTAATTTTGTACATGTATAATAATGCGTCTATTTGTTATATAGGATTTAAATCTGTTAGTTTAACTGTATTTACTAAAACTGCATAATTTTTATGAATTACTGAAAACACTATTGTATAATTTGATATCACTTTTAGGAATGTCTAACCATCTTAGGCTGTTGTAGAGTATTTTAATGTCCATACTTACCAACCGGAATTAAATTTCACAGATAATAGGCAGTACTCAGAAGTCGCAAGGGAGGAAACCTGGAAAATTTCCCACCACCCTTCTCGACAGACGTGTCAAGGTGGGTGCATGGAAGTTTTCCGAAAAGAAAGCAAAAGTGCAACAGTCCTCTCACTTTGCTCAATAGTGGCTGGGACCCAATCCGAATCATTTCGCTCTGAAAAAGAAGTGCACCAGCTGTAGGCTACGGAGAGCCTAAAGCTTATCATTATTTTTTGTAATAATTATTAATTGATAAGTAAATGTTTTAAAGATTACTACTTGGACCACGCCTAGTGAATGTTTCTAAATTCGATTCAAGCAATTATTACAATACGGTACTTAACAAGGTATATTACTAAAATAACATGCGTTAGCAATTTAAACAATCAACAGAAAGTAGATTTTCCTGAGTTTACATAAAGTCAATAGATGCAAGGGATAAAATTCTGATGAAATCCGCCAAAATGGTTTTATTTTCTATTCATCTGAAAGTAGTTTTATTATCAAATGTATAGAAAATAAAAACATTTCTTACCTCTGTTCCACTATAGTTGAGATGATGCCCATTGCATAACTCTCCAAAAATCATTATCCTTCCACTAAATTCTATTGAATTGATATAATATTGTTTGCCATTGCGTAATGATTAATGTAAAAACGGAATACTTTTGCAATTCATTTGGTGCGCATTTCTATGCGATAAGACTTTTCACAACTAAAGTACATTGCATTGACGCATTGGAAGGGAGAAAACCCAGAAAAACATAAGTATTCACCTAGACAGACGATCAGGCAGAAATGGAAGCTCAGTATTCATTTTCCATTTTTCTACAACGACGTAACTCGAACCTGGAACCTTCTGCTTCCTCCACAACTAAGCTCTGCTGTTCTTTTCGTGTTTTGCACGCACACCTGCCAATGTACCTTCTAAAGATGTTCTAGATTTTGTACCTTCTAACACTTGAATGCTGTCCATTATGTATGAAAAGTCATTATCCTGTACATGTTATAAAACTTCACAATTTTTCCGGGCTATTAAGCAATTTACCATATGGTGTCAAACGCAATATTTCAATATATTGAAACAATTTACAATATTTATACAAAAATTCAAGAAGAAAAATGCTTACCTTTTAATCCTCTATCATCTTATGAACCATCATAAAAATAATTTTCCATTTTTTCTTATTTTAACAAACGATAATTTCGGTATAATAATTTTTTTAATTGAGTAATTATAATTTTATTAAATTTATTATTATTATTTCATATTTAAGCTAAGATAGATTATTAGTCACAGTGAAATGAATTCATAAGTTTAAAAATAATCTTTTGATAAGCAAGCATAATATGCTCTTATATATTTTTTTTATCTAATTTTTAAATAAAAAACTCGTTCGTTCCTTTCTCTATAAAAATACAAATGAGCTTTACAGCAAGAAATAAAAAGTGTTGAAAAATATAAATCATCCTCTGTTGTAAAAAAATATTTATGATGATTAAAAAGCAATCAGCCTTTTGTTGACTTTGAAATTTTGAATGAAATTTTAAGTCTTAAAATTGCGCTACAAAGAAGATTACTCATATTAAAGATAGGAAGATTTATTTTCAAGGCAAATATTCTGAATCTGAAAACCTAATAAAGCCCTTCACTTAGCATGAAAATTTTAAGAAGGATGACGAGGAAAAAATTTATCCGTTGATACATTTTATTTCACATTTTTAGTTTTATTTTCTATGGCATTCATTTTCCTAAGACATATTTTGTGACTAAAAAGTACATGAAAAACATTAAATTCCTTAATTGTTTATTTTTAGTATTTTTGTCATTTTTAAAATGTAAAGTTGAAAATTAATTTTCTATTGTATTCTGACGAACTTAACGAAAGTAAAATATGCCAATTTTATATAATAATTAATTTTTATTACAGTAAGAAAAACATTGACTTACTGAGATTTTTGTATAAAGATAATTTTCTCACTTAAAAATGTTAATAATCAAAAGGAAAAAAAATATGTAAACATAATAAATAGCGATTAATAAATTATTTTAAGGAATTAAGTTTAAATTGAGAGATTAAATAAACTACTTTATGCTTAAATGTACATTTATCTATCATAAATCTAATAAAATGATATAAATTTTTTTTTCAAAAACAAAGCTAAGTATAATTATTAAATGTATTTTTATTAATTCTGTTTTCTTATTTGTTTGATTTTTCAAGAAGTTAAGCTTGTATAACTAAAAATGGTATGGTAAAATCTCTAACTCATTAGACTTAAAGACATGTTACTCTATAAATGTCAGGTATTTAAAAAAAATCATTGTCAATACGAATAAAACAAGGAGATTAAGCACTTTCTTGTGTATATTAAGGGCAAATAAAAAATAAGCAGTATACTTTTGTATATTCTATTAGACCTGTACTTCAAACAGTATTATTTTGAATGAGCTTTAATTGAATATGAAAAAATTAAATAAATTTGTTTGAAACTTGACAAATTTTTTCACTTAACCCATAAGATTATTCAACAAAATTTCATTTATAAAACTCATGCCCAATATTATTTAAATCTAAAATTCCCTCTAAAATCATATAAACTCTCTTAACTATGATATACTATAAATATTTTAAACTGCTAAAACAGTAGAAATTGCAGTAACATACTAGAAATAATTATTTTATCACCATCAGTAAATTAATGAAAGTATTACAATTTCCAATCTTAACATCTTCATCGTTAAAGACAAATGGAAAAAATGCATTTGCAAATCACATTAAATATTGTAATCTTCTTTTCGGTACAAAAAAAAATTATCCATTTTTTTCATAAGAAATTAATAAGATCTAATTCTTTTCAAAAAGGATCAATGAAGTAACTCGATTTGATTACCCATTTCATTTTAATGCATTTCTTGCCTATTCATACAGTTCATAAAATACGAAGCAATTAAATTTCCGTCGCCAATGACGAATAAATTTGTTTGCCAAATTGTTATTTCCTTCGGAGCCATTACTGTCTCTCAAAAGTGCACTTTTTTTTTCTTCATCTTCGAAACCCATTAATTTCTCTAGTGATTGAAACTGACAAATGGTTAAAAGAAGAAAAACTCAGAAAAAAAAATTGCCAGATCGTGAGAAAATTAATATTATTTCCATTCAGTAGAGAAACGTAAAACGGAAACATTTATTGATGTTTTCAATTTCGCGTATCCTATCTTTTTCGGAAATAGCTTTTTATCAGAAGTCTGCTTCCTTATCTTATTAAATCGATTAATATCTTTAAATTTATGTTTGATGCAATAAGGCTCTAGATGCCAGAGTTCAAACAAATATTTCTAGAGGAATTGAAGGCCATTTTATCAAGTATTGTTCTTTTTATTTTTTTAAGTAGCATTGCAACTATTATTTATCTGAATGAATATACAGTAAAATACGTCGGTTACATTTAAATGATTGCTTAAAAGAATTTCTATTTCTTAACTCTTAATATTATCAGGAATTCTTTTTATCACTTTGTAATTTTAATAAAAAAAAATAAATACTTTCATCTTTTTTATTTTACTGGTGTTTAATATTAAACAATTATCGTAAATCGTTGTTACTCACCTTATCTAACGGTCAGTGTGCCTGACAGCGGATAAGGAGGTGCTACGTTCAAATCCCGGCTCAGGCATGGATGCACTTTCGCTTTCTGTCTTATTCTTGTATAAATGTTTCCCTCCCTATAAATGGATACCTCTATGGCATGTGTGTACTGAGGAAGTCGAACTCCATACCAAATTATGATTCAGTTGGAAAAAAGTGGAGCAGCGCACTTCATATTGGCTGTCACACGACAAAAAAAAAAAAAAAAAAAAAAAAAAAAAAATCATATATTGAATTTTATATTTATTAAAAATTGAATAAAATACATTTATTTGTTACTTACAAAAACATTAATGTTTCTTAACTATTATGCTTCATTCAAGAAAAATACAATCAATTTTTAATTTTATAAAAAATAAGCCCTGCACCCATTTAATTTTAAATATAAATATCCTATTTATTTAACATTTTCGAAAGAACAGTCTTATTTGGTATTGATGATTAGCATATTTGATGTACTGCAACAATTATTATATTACTATTTTTATATCAATCAATTGAAAATTAACAAAATATTATTATTAATTTTTATATTGAATAAGGCATAATTATTTTTTAATTACTTTATTATATTCAAAAGAAATTTTATTGATTTCATTTCGAAAAATCAAATATTGTATTTATATAACATTTTCTAATGAATATAATTTTTATTTTATTTTACTGTTGTTTATCATTTGAATGTATTGTAGCAATTATATCATATAAATTTTATTAAAAATATAATAAAAAAATTTATTATATAGTAATTAATAAATGTCTCTATTTTTAAATTGTAATATCTCTTTTAAAAACCTAATAACTATTTAGTTTATAAAAAATGCTTTTCTCATATTACCGCAAAAATAAATGTATGGTAAAAAATAAAATCAGATATTTTATTTTGATTTTTATCTCTGGGTGTATTGCAACAATTACTGATTATCGTAATTAGTATCTGTTCTAAATTAAAATTTTATTTACTTAATTACCAAATAAAACACCACTATTCTTGATTATTATTACTTATTCAAAAGATACAATGAATATTTAATTTTCAGTGAATAAATAAGTAGCGTATTCATTTTATTTCAAAAACAAATTTCCTATTTGCTTAACTCTTACAATAGAATAAAAACACTATTTTTTTCTTTTTTTGCTATATTGATGTTTATCTTTAGAAAATAGGACTTTTTAACTCCGGAAAACGTTACGCTCAAAAGTTGTTTAATTTATTATTCGATAGTTAATATGTAAATGCAATCTACTGTTTTGTACTTCTTGTTTGAACAATTAAAACATTTTTTATACTGTTTAAATATGCGAGAGTTACGCAACAAAAATTAAACACTGTAAAAATAAATAAAAAGGGAAACGGAAGTGAATAAAAAAAAACAATTCTATTTCAACAATGACGGTTACGCAGAATTTTACATTATTTAAGCGACTTTTAATTAAAATCAAACAATTTATTCGAACTCAAACTACAGACATAAAAACAGCAAGGAAAAAAAATTATTTCTTTAATTTTTAATATGTTTATATTGATTATTCTATTTTTAAAATTTTATTTCTATAAGTTTTAGATATTTATAATAATTTAAATGCAATGATATTTATTTAATAATCGTAAATGTATCTCTTTAATAAATAATCATCCATTTTAATAAATTTGAAATATTTTGAGTTGACAGATATGTTGTAATTTTTAATACGTAAGATTTGGAACATATGCCAAAATTTGAAAAGTATTCACGGTTTTGATTTATATAACAAATACATTGTACGTTTATCAACGATCTTTTAAGAGATATTTTAAAATTGTTTTATCAGCGATGTTTTATCAAAAAATGAAAAATACATTATTTCTTAAAGAAGCGCAAGAGTTTTTCATAATAAAATTATTTTATTGTCAACTATTTTTTGTAACAAATACTTGGAATTTCTTAAAAGAAAAACCATGTTTAAAATAAAAAAAATATCAAAGATTTTTCGTTGGAATTGATATTTTATACTTCATAATTTTTTAAAAGGAAAGACAAACTAATAATCTGAAAATTGTTGAAATTTTATTTATTAAAAAAATGTTTTTGTAATTTTTAATATTCTTATTATAAGTTTAACAATTTAAAATAGTTATTTTTATGTAATTGAAAAATATTGTATGTTACAAATTTTTAAAAAATCAATATATTTCGATCTAACAAATGCTGATAGCTTGTAATCATCAAAAGAAAACTTATTGCATGGCAAATATTAAGAATATTAAAGTTTTTTTATTATGATCTTGCATAATTATACATTTAAATCTGTGTTTTCCAAATTTTGATATAACAACCCCTTCTATTAGTTTCATAACGCTGAGTAACCCCTATGAAAAAAGATGTATTTTAATAACAATAAAAAAATATGTATATTTCTCCTTTTTTGTGGCACACTGAAAATAATAAGAAAAGAGAAATAAATTATATTTATAATAAAATATAAATAAAAGTTATATTTAAGTAACATTTATTTGTATTTAGGAGAAGGTTGAAATTGTTTACTGGGGAGGGACGATGTACCACAGATAATTAGGTTTCGCACTTGAGTGAAGTGATTTTCGAGAGTTGACATTTGCCTAAGTTGCACCCTACCAAATACTTATTGTACGCGTACCCCATTTTGGAATACACTGTCTTCCGTGATCAAGAACTGCAACATTGCTTACTGTTCTTATTTAATAAGAGAGTATTATATTCCTGCATCTCATGAAAAGAGCGACACACACACTATATATATATATATATATATATATATATATATATCATAAAGTCAATGCTCCTCGTGTATTAAAGGAGCAATATTATATGCCTACAGTTGTCAATATTGTATGCTTTCATTATACAAGCAAAAGAGTAATATTGTATGTCTGCAACAGTAAGAAAGCAATATCGCATGTTGAAAACAACTAGGAATGCAAAATTGAGAAACAGAATTAGTTTTCTGCAAGGACTAATATTAAAATTCTGGTGATTTTATTCAATTTTTAGTAATTTTTAACTGCTTCATCTCAAATCGAGAAATTCTATTCAGAATATTTTCCTATCTGTAAAGAAATGTTCTTTTTAAGAGAAAACTATTGTATAGGTTTTTTTTTATAACAACTTAAAACTAAAAATTGTAACAGTTCATAAAGTTAATTCTTGATTAAAAAATATGAAGAATTATATTTAAATGAATATTTTTCTTATTGAAATAACTTTATATTATTTCTATTTAATGAAGAAATAACTTTATATTTCTTTTTAATCCTTATATTTTCAAGCTCAAAAAGATTCATTTTGATCATAAATTTCAAACTATTTCAAGAGAATTTCCATTGTTTCTTTACTTACTGATCGGCAATTTTCCATGCTTTTTATTGCAATAAATTATTCATAATCTTGTGTTTATCTTTTTTTGTGAAAAATAATAATAATGCTTCTTACATACATTTAAAAAAAAGGTTTTTTAGCAACTGAGCAAACATTTCTTTAAAATCTAGCTTTAAAATGAGTACAAGTCCTTTTCATAAATTAGAAGAAAAAAGCATTTTTATGGTTAAAAGGTTTGCTTAATCTTCACGATGAAAAAAAATTAAAAGGTTTGTGATAAAAACAAAACTAGATAAGTTTCAACCGCGCATTTATAATCAGAAAGCCATTATTACTCTCATTTAAATATACATTCACCTGCATTTGAAGAAAAAAATACAAATAAAAGACAAATGCAGCTTCTAGAACAAAGAGATTTATGGCGCTCGCCAATAGAATTGAAGATTTGGCTTTTCAAATCCCTAAGCGAAAATTCCAAAGAGACAATGAATAGTTCTTAATGGATTTCGATCTGGATATCTAGATTCATAGTTTTATTTGAATCTAGGTATCTAGATTCAAATACAACCATTCTAATTTTGTCTTTCCAGGTATTTTTCTGAACAATAGACATAACTGAAACATAGAAAGTGTATAAATTTTGTTTACAATTGTGATCTTTGATAAAAAAAAATGTAAAATTTTTATAACAAACTAGTTATTAAACGTAATTGTAGTTTTCATTTGTATAACTGATTGAGAATATTTATTTGCTATCCAAATGTCGTAGAATGAAATGCTTTTGCTCTGTATTATTTCCCTCGTTATCGTTAAAGTATAATGAAGAAAAGACTTCTGCAAAAGCATTTTAAAAAAAGTTATTTCATTCATTTTTAAAAACTATAAGCTTTCACTCTCATTATATCCAAACACAAAAATGAGCAAAAAAATAAAAAAAAAATAAAAAAACAACTTTTTATTTTTTAATTCTGTAATATTTCTGCTATATTATATTTTAAATATTTCATTCATTGAATAAGAAATAGGATTATATTATTTTTGAAGTTTCTATAATTCATCAGGAATAAATGAATCAAAAATCTTTTTTATAATAATGTAATCTTATTTTCTAATTTATTTGAATCACACTTTTGCTTTGTATTTAAAATTTTTGATTATTTTATAGGTACAATTAATTATATTAAAATGTAAATAATTAGTGTATAAAATTATATATTTTTTCAGAACTAAGCACTTTGAGGCATGGTCATAAGCATAAGCATGTTAAACTGTAGATTCCAAAAAATAATGATATTTTAATAAAATTTTTAAAATAATTCCATTATTATATGTGATGCAAAAAATATAATTTTAAAAAATAAAATACCAAATTTAGATATCAATTTCCGGAGAAATTTATGTTCTCACACATTTAATTTTAACATAAGTTTAGAAAACTTTGTAAGTTATAGATTATTATAAGTATATGAAACTCACAATAATTAGATATGGTCACGAAAATGACCAATGTAAAACAATTTTAAAATTAAATCAGTGAAAATTTATTTTAGTGGTACTTATTTACATTAAATTAAATTATAACACTTAAAATAACTATTTCATTTAATTAACTAAAATTATAAATTAGAGTTATTAAGAGCAAAATGCTTATTATATGCCTTAAGTAGAATTGACATTCTTTTCCAACTTTGTTATACACTTGAAAATAATTAATTTGTACTATCATTATAATAATACATAATTATGTTTATATTTTTATGCCATTGAAAATGAATGCGATTTCACAGGGTGTTATAAAATAAGAAAATTATAAAATTTTGAAACCCGAATTGATTATTTGAAGATCATTTTTGACAAAGAATAATTGGATTTTTATCAATTATTTTAAATTTTCTTTACAATTGAATACACAAAGTTGTTAAGAAATATTCATGAAAATATTCTGTTACATATTCATTTTTATAACAACACATCGCATAAAATAATATTAGTTCAATTTTCAGAAAAAAATGAGATTTAATTTGCAATTTCTAAATAAATTTTCCAAAAACATCTGCAAAGTGATTTCGTTATTTTCTTTTAATAATTCATGAAGTTTATTTTAATATTACCCGAAATCTTTATTTTTGGTCAACAAGTTGAGCTTTAGAATTATAAAGCACAACAAACACAAGAATCTTAAGTTTCCTAAATATTTATCACTTTGTATGGCTAATGAAGTACATTTATTAAACGAGTCATATTCATTAGGCAATATTTCAATTTAAAAACACTGCGCTCATATTGCTGCTTGTATTTAGCTTGGTGTTAAATAAATAAATTAATGTATTACTGCTCTTTCCACGTTTGAATACAAATGAATTTTTCGCCCTAAATCAACAAAAGATCCGCTGTTAGTAAACTCCACTTCCTGATGTATTAAAACTTCAAAAACATAACTAATTAAAACTGCCGAATGGTAAAAAGTACATATGCATAAGTGAATTTTTGGAAAAAGATCTTTACGTGTATTTCTCTTCAGTAGTTTGTGAAAACTAAACCTGTTTGTAATAAGGTGATAATGCAGAGTATGTGAAACAATCAAAACCTTAAAGGAAAATCTTTGAGAATGATTCTAAATTTTCTCTTGTTTGTTTACACTTAAAAGCACTAATCAGAATGGGTATTTTTCAGAAAAATTTGAATGAATCTGTGTTTAAGGCTGTTTAAACTTACAAAAAAATCAGTTATCATATTAATAGGATTTTCAAAACCGTCCATAGTTAATTGTGAAAACAAATTATTTTTTTTTTTGCAAGCACTTGGTTTCAATTAGGATGCTTTAATTCTTTAATAAATTCTTGGTTAGGTTTCCAAATAGTACCCCTTGATTTTTATTTTCTATTTTTTGATGCCAGAATAGGAGCCACATTGTTAATAACAAAATGGCAAACCCAGAACTTCATTTGTTAAAGAGCTGAATACCGAGGTTACCAAAAATTAAATTTTATTGCCAATTTTGTTTCAAAAAGTACTTTAATTTACACTTTACCAATATATATATATATATATATATATATATATATATATATATATATA
>JAPDSC010019692.1:410148-427581 GCA_026290005.1 Latrodectus geometricus | reverse complement strand
ATATATATATATATTCTGTAGCTACCTGAATGATTGTTATCTGAAATTCAAATACCAAACAGAAAATTTAAAAATTCATCAGCAAGCCGTTAAAGGTTGTGATTCTAGATATTGTTATATAATTGTATATTACTTCAGGAAAAAATTGCTTAGTCTAATGATAGTTTAATTACAAGGAATGTTGTCCATGTTATTATATTGAATGTATATTCAGAATTCAAGGAAAGGTTCAAAATATAAAACGAATCTATGGACCAATAAAGAAATTATCTGTATTTTGATTAAATAGAATGCTTTATATAGGATAACTATAAAGGCATTCGATAAAATTTACTTACTGATATCCCTTTATTTTTTGACGATTTTTTTTTCATGCCAAGATATTTGCAAAATTTCAATAACAAATTGGCAACCCTAAAATTATGTTAGTTAAAGTGCTGAAAATATCGGTTTATCAGAAATTAAATCTTATTGTCAATATTTATTTCCAACCAACTCTATTCTACTACGGAACCGAATACATAGAATGCATTTAAACACCATTCAAACTTCATACTCTGGAAATTAATTGTAAAGTGCCCAATTAGATTAGAAATTTGCACTTATAGTATCGCACTAAATGTCGCAAGTAAGGAAAAGATTAAAATTTTGAGGAGGAATTTAACAGTTAAAAGTGATTTAAATAATGTACTTTAAAATTAAAATCTTAAATTATAACCATGGTTCGCGACAAAATTGTTTTTTACCATTAAATATTTATTCCAAATAGTTAATTTCATGAAAAATATTAACTGCCAACATCAAATGAAATGTATATATTAATTTTATTAAGTTTTTCACTTAAAGTCTCAAAACGGATAAATTATCTATTTCATTTCTTCTAATTTTATTAATAGGAAAAAACTATCATATCATTTTGTTTTTTACTTCACGTATTAAAATTACTTTTTCACTTAAAATTTCTGCATAGTACTGAATAATTTTCTTACTTTATCAGAAGCAATTTACTTTAGTCATTAATAACAAATGAATATTTATGAAAAAGTATTTTAGAAGCGAAAAAATGATATTAACATTGTAATAATTACATTCCATTAATAACTAAATGCATAATATGGTCTTTTTTCAAATACAAAAATCAGTTGTTCTAATGGATTTTAAAATATACAAAAAAATTATTTTTGTAGCAATTCTAAGTGATAATTTATGAGTAAATAATGTATTCAAACTCCATAAAATTCCATGTTGTGTCTATATGCATGAAATTTCCTCCATTACCAGATTTATTTTCGTTTTGCTAACTATATTTAAATTTAAATTTTCTGAAAAGTGCTTTAATAGAGGCACCAAAAGAATTTCAACGTCTGTTTTTTTATTCTATTCTAAATACATGTATAATTTGGTACATTTACTGTCGAGTAAGATTTTAAAATACAATATGTATGTTTTTTTCATTAAATACAATTACAATTACGATTATAAAAAATTGTAAACTGACACTTTTTAACTAAAGATTTTGAGTTACATCCAAAAAGATGGTTTACTGATACAACAAAATATTTAAACTCCAAGAAAAATAAAAAATTGAAAATTTATGGCCAAGAACAGGAATGTTTGCAGTGACTTTGTTCATCAAGACCAGCTCCACCCCTAAGATTGTAGTGCTGTGAATGAAAAAGAAAAACAGTTATTATTTTGATTATACATATAAGAGTTCTCTTAAGCAAGTTGTGTCGGGGCCACAAGTTCATCATTCTTATAATTGGCGATAATTTGACAATTACATGATTATTTTATTTTAATAATAATTTGAATAATTAACCATAAAACAGCTCATCAATTTTTCAACGTTCATTGTGCTGTGTTTTATATTTAATAAGTTGCAGGAATAAAATCTTGAATTTTACCATGCTAAGCCTAATCTGAGTTTCTACAAGTTATGGCTTTTGTTTTTAATGCTATGGTTTTTTTTTTTTTCAGAAAATTTAGCTCCCATATACCCATTGTGAATCCTAAATATTCCATATTTTAATTCATTATACACAGCAGTGATTTTATTTCTTAATATTTCTATTTCTTCTACCTCGGAGAAACAGAAGACTTGAAATATTTTCTGTACTTTTCAAGATTAATTACGTCATTCAAATTCATAGTGTGCAGATAAATGCGAATCATACAACCTAATGGATACAACCCAGAATAAAATAACGTTTTTCTCCCTCAAATGAACGCCAAGATTCCTCATCAGGAAGAAGGAGGCGATGAATCATCAGACGTGAGCTCACGCTGCTTCTCGCAACATCAACTCAGAAACACTTTAAAGGAGGATAAAAGCAAGAAAAAGCAAAAATTGTTAGAAGTAAGAAAAAAAGGCTAATTAGTAGGTAATTAATGGTTGAGCTAATGAAGTTTTATTAAGAGACATTCTTAACAACTCTCTCTGTTTCTGCTCGAAAGGAAGATAAGTTTACTGCTACATATCCAAATTAATCCAGAGTTTAAAAGAAGTTTTTGCTTAAAAAAATGTTCTGAATTTTAGTTTTTAAGTATTAATTCCAATAAATATCAATTTATGTAGTCATCTGCGATGAAAAGTTCAATTATTTTTAATTTCATTTCAAATTTAAATAATTGCAAGATTTATATTTTAAATTTATGATTGTCAAGGATTATTATTTAAGGCAGCAAAAGTGGATAAGCTTTCCTTAATTTATTAAATTTATTTAATGAGACTAATAAAATAGTTCGTTCATAAATCTAATCTCCTCGGAACTTGGAGATTAATATTCTCTGATTAAAAGTACATTAAAATGATTTTTATAAGCGAAGTTTTTTCTATTAATATCGCTGAGTCACACTGAAAATAATTGGAACTCTTATTCACATCAAATTAAAGAAAATAATTCATTTTTTATAATATTATGAAAGTTTTTGAGTTTCGTTTTAAAAAGACTTATATATTTTTTAAAAATTTTGTCATATAATAATTTTTTCATTTAGAGTGATTCAAATATATATAAAGCAAGAAAAATTATAAACTATTTTAAATCATTGATCAAATATCAGTTTTGTTAACTTGCTGAATATTTTGTAGAAATTTTTGGATATAACAGTTGCTCTGGTAAATGAACATCTTTTATAAAAAAAATTAAATTTTGCATATCAGTTCTTAAAATTGATAATGGCAACTTCTAAACTTTTACATCAACATTAAATAATTTTGAGTTGATATTTACAAATACATTCATGTAACTTGAACATTTATAATATAAATACAATTTTAATGTATAAATATTTCTTGTATTTAAGTCTCACAGCCATCATTTATAAAGTTGGCTGAAGTTTCAGTAATTTAAGTCTATTTCTATTTTAAAATATTCTAAATAAGTAGAGAGAGCCAGACATTTTGTATGCTTCATCAAATTTTGAATTTAATTACCCTTTTCTACAACTTTTCAATATTTTGCTGTAAACCAAACATGATGTTTTCCATTTTTTAGCTTTTATTTCCTATGTCAAGTGTGTAGTTCAGCAGATTTAGATGCTATTCATGAATTGTAGATTGTAATTATGTTCCACATTTTAAGAGTCTCATGTGTTTCATAGAACAAAATTAAATAAAAAATATCAAGTTTCTCCTAACATACTGAAATAAACTGCTCAGTAACTCAACTTTCTGCAATACATTCAAATATTTTTTTAATTATTTAAGTTCTTGCTCAGTGTACGTTCAACAGAAAGATGATTTGAGAATTAACATTTATTTCAAAAGGAGCTTTAATAAGTCTTACAAAACTTTGGCATTTGAAAGTGGACTTCTTTTTTTTTTTAAATTTTCACTATTGATAATTTAAAAAAAATGTACTAATTCCTAAATATTACGTTCTAAGATATTATGTTAGAAAACAGTTTGAAAAAACATGATTTTTTAAAAAATTAGTTCTAGTGACATCGACGAGTTGTATAAAGCAACTTAGTGTATAAAAAGTGTTTCACAGCAACAAGAAAAAATTGTATTCGTTAAAAACTAAATTCATCTAAAATGCATGCAAAATATTGAATTATGATGTTAAAATATGACAATATATAGTCCCCAGGCTTGTGACAAAAGTTGTCCCCAAGGTAGGATGTAAAAAGTCACTTTTGGCAACTATAAGTCGGAATTATTTGTCTGAGTTGTTTAAATGTTTTTGCAAAAAGTAATAAAATGGTTAGAAATAATTATTACGTTAATATTATTTCAAAACGATCACTTTTACGTTTACCAACGGGAGTGATAATGGTTCTTTCAAAGAAAAAGTCAAAGTTGAACTTTTGGAACAATGCAACTCATCTAGTTTCAATAGAAAGAAAACACAGTTAATAATTATCAAAATGTAACACTTAAATAAGATGCAATTTTAGTCAAACATTTAAGCAACTTTTAAAGGAATAAAAAAAGAAATGCTTAATTACAAAGCACCAAACAAACGTACGAATTTAATAAAGCACTTTCCAAAGGCTACAGTCTCAAGAACTGAGGCGCCAACATTGAATGGCGGGAGATTTCCTTTCTTCCAAGAAACTCATTGTTTAACTTATCACACGCACTACCAACCTTTCTTCGTCACTTCTGATATCGAGAAGGATGACTGCAAACCTCATTTAAATGAAATCTTTATTCCGTTTTCTCAAAGACGAAAGAGATGATCGAAAAAAGAAAGAATAGGAAAGTGCACGAGAGGAAATAGGGACAGACGGAATGAAGTTTCAGCCCATCTGGTGTCTGAATCCTTGAATCAGCGCAATTTTCACTTCAGATTCGTTTTCCTCCCAAGTATGGAGTGTATCGTCGATAATTAAATCGGTCATGGTTCGCTCCAGCGGTTATCGCCTGGAAAGTTTTGTGCTTGGGCCACCCTACCCCGGGTCCACCCCCTTCTATCTGTCTATTTCTCCGGCTTTAGCTCGAGGATGGAGGGAATCCACTTTTCAGTGATTGCGCAAATGAATGCGAATTTATTAAAGTGGAAGAGGGCCTCGTGGATTAAATCCAATTGGACGGCCTCCTCTCCGGGCTCTTAGCAAATTATTCTATCTTCTCCTTCGATTTTGGCGATTGGTGCGTTGGATGGCTCCACGAGCACGGAATGCGGAATGCCGGGAGATAGAATTGAACTATTCTCTACTTATAGAATTTTTAGATCAAATGAAGCATGTTGGCGTGAAAGAATATGCTGATGGCGGAGTTCTCCCGTGAAATAGATTTAGAAGCCAAATTGGCGAGCAATTTTTTCCCCGTTTAGTAGAATTAAAGAATAAGGAGGGTATTATCTGGATTATATCAAATATTTATGAATTCAACTAATCTTTCCATCAATAGTTATATTTCTTACTTTTCTTGTATGGTGTACTGTCACAGACTAACAAACTAATTGAAGTGATATTACTTGAGTGGGGCTTATAAACTCAGACCTAAGAAAATCATTTAACATAATTTTGTTCCACTAAAACATTTAGTAACGTTAAAATTAACGTTAGATCACCATCTTTTTAAATATTTCAATCTTTATGAATCAATGTATTTTCAACGTGAACATTTACGGAGTTAAAAGTTGATATATTTGCATAAAATTTATGTTAAAGGTAGTTTAAATACATGGAAATGTTTGAGCTTATTTATAAGGAAATTTATAAAACATTAAATTCACAAAAAAATTAATTGTTGTTTAAAATTCATTATATAAAAATTCATTGTTAGAAACCAAATTTTAATTTTTAAAGCCCAATAAAAATGTTGGTTTATCTTTTAATTCTATTTTTTAATATTCTTCATTATATATAAATTTTACTTGATTTAAATGTTTAATCAGATTTATATATATAGTATATTTATGAGGTTAAAGAATTTAATTTCCTTTGAAAACTCATTTGGTAATATTTTTTTATGTGATAAGATTCGTTTGTTTATTCTTCCTAAATAAGAAAGTGTCTGTAATTCCATATATATATATATTTATATATATATATATATATATATATATATATATATTAAATTGTAAATATCAGAAAAATTAAAGAATACTGAATACTTTAAATAATTCTTGATTAAAAATTGTCGTATTAAGTTTCCCCATGCATATTTTGTTTTAAATTCTTGGATTCATTTCAGAAATGGTTTTCAGAGAAGTATAAAGGGATTTTTTTCTACTTTGTCTCAATAAAACATGAAAATTATTAAATATTTTTTATTATATAAGAAGAAATATTCCAAGAATTTCTCTATCGTTAAAATTTGTAAAAGCTTATATGATGTCACATCCAATTTTTATCAAGAATATAAAAATATACATTTACATTTTCGAAATATCAAAGAGTTCTTTCAATTATAATAATGCTATATTATATTCGATATCTATATAATCTTTTTAATTAAGTAAAAGCTTATTGAAAATGTGGAAATATTTTATTTTCTATTTAGACATAAATACAATTGTTGATAAAATTTCGTAGTGGATAAATTACAATATTACTTATAGTATCATTAAATATAAATTGGTGCAAATGAGACACTGGCCACATGTAACCAATTAGTCAATGGATCAGTTCAAATTTTTTTGTATAAAAAATAAATAATCATATTACTATTATTTTTTGTGTAATAAATAAATTATTTATTTATTATAATAATAAATTATTATACATATATATTTATAAAAATATTTGATTAAGGTATGAAATCACAGGTAATTATTCTAAACAATAAAAGGCCAATTAATCAATATATTTGCTCCTGAAACCTAAGTTCAACAAATTACAATTTTTAAATCTCTCTTGAAGAAACATTAATTTATGAAAAACATTTAATAAATTACTTTACAATAATGTGTAAACAAAATATTTAGATTTTAATTTTATAGTTAAAATAATTAGTAAGTTGTATATTGAGCAACACAAAGGTCAAGCATTTACTTTGAAAACTTTTCCATCACAGAAGAAACGTCATGGCGTCAGGTGATCACGTTATTCTTCAAGCGCCATCTGGTGGAGAAATGACTTCATTCTGCTTAAAATCAAAATCAAATGAAACAAATTTAAGCAAAATCAGAATTGAATTATAATATAGTAGCAATAAAATTAACATTTTTAAGTACATTATAGTTTTTTTTAAATCAGTTTCAATTTAAGTTAATTATTTTAATTTGTATAAGGAAATTGAATTCAAGAATCTTATTTCAGTTCAAGGTTACCAACGAACTTTTGATTATTCACATTTCAGAACGTATTAAATACATAATTATGCACGAAGCGTTTTTGTGTAGAGAGTTTGATTTCTTAAGCTATCTTAGTAAATACGCTAACTCTATCTTGTTGGTATATTTATAGTTATTTCTGTTTACTTAAATTTGTGGATTTTAACGATGCAGTAGAAATAATAGAATTTTCTTTCCTTTTCTTAGGGTCACAGACTTGAAGATGAGACTCGTGTCATAGAAGGTGACGATGATCATTTTCTGGGGGTGGATGGGGAAAATGGCCACGAAGATGAAGAACCTTTACCGCCTCTCGCTTTGCCTCTTGAGAATGGTAAGTTAGTCTTAAGAAACTATTTTATTGGGTCCTATCCATGAATCTCAAGCTTGTAAACAGCTTTTTGTTTAAAAATCCACAATAAAACAAATTGTCCTTCTTTTCTTCTAAATGTAAAATGAAGTATATGGGACCATCGCGACCTGATTAGTTAGGATGTAGCACTATCGGAAAATAGTAAGTTCAAAACCAGACTTAATAAATCATTTGTCATGTTCATTAATGCTGATGTAGATCGTCAAATATGTGATAATGTCCTCAAAATGTAATTATTTCTTGGATTAGCAAAAAAAGCTTTGGTTATGTTTCTGACTTGGCCCCTGCCTCTAAATTACGAAGACTTCCTTACCCCAGTAGCTTCCACTTTAACTGGAAGAGCCACAGCTTTTAGCTTTAACTGTGGCAACGTAGCCACTTTAATCCCTAAAAAGGGAATTAAGCACTGATTTTCCCTATCCGATGGGGAATCAAGTGCATACGGTTTCATGAAAATCGTATTGGAACCAGTCTATTATAATGTGAAACAAATTAGAGTTGAAAATTATTTATAAAAAATTAATCAGGTGTTGTATTTGTTAGATTCTTGTTAGAAATTTGTCAAAACACAATTTCTAACAACAATCTATTAAACACGTTACAGCAAATTGAGGTAATTTTGGTTTCATGATTCTAATCAGATATATTTGATGTTAAAGACGCAACTGGCAGCTAGGTTTATCATCGGAAATATCGATAAAATTACAAAAATGTCCGAAGTTAACCAGCATGTTAGCTGTTCAGAAACTAACGATCAGCCACAAAACAGTTTGAAATCATTTATAGAAAGCTAATCAAATACATGTAATTAAAGCCTTCAAGTTAATTTAAAAATATAATGGATTTCTTTTTCCCCAAATTAATATTTGTCAAGTTTAAAGATCTAGAGTGCTCTGAGGAATTTATTTAACAAAATAATTTTTAAAACGCAAATTTGTGCTTAAGCCATTAACTCGTTATAGGCTTTTATTTGTCTTACAGTTTTAGTTACCTTAATTTTATTTTTTGTTTCAGAAATGAATTGATTTTTTTATAAAAAAAAACCATAACAATAATCTTCTCTCTTTAAAAAAAACCATATTTATTTTCCTTAAAGAAATCAAAATTTAATCAATACGAATAAAAAAAATATGTATATATAAATACAGATATTTACATCCACACAGAAAAGTGTATAACAATGTACAAGTACCGGAAAATACAAAAGAAAGGAAAATTTAAAACGTAAACTTTTCTTCTGATATTATTTCCGGACTATGAACAAAAGAATTTAAGCACTAATTAATATTTATAAGCAGGAGCTCTTGGAAAATTCTCCAGCATTATTTTTTTCCCTAAAACCCATTTATAAAACTCTGGATTGGCAGAGTATATTCTTTATGTGCTCATTAACAAAACCTCTTAAGAAAAAAAAAAGAAAGATGAAAAAAAGGAAAATTTTTCTTCAAGAATGCTAGACAAAAGATAGTCTCATTAGCGCTGGGCCGCTAATAGATCGCTTAAAATCAAATAAATGAATCAGAGATATTCGCCACACGTTTGGGTCTTCTACTAGAGATAATGGGCAAGTTTCCTAAAAGCAATAATTTTACTTTTGTTTACAGTTTTTATGTAAGATTTTATTATTTTTTTGCTGAAAATTTTGATTTTTATTTTATTTTGAAACAATCATTTGATTTAAAACTGCCTAAAAAGAGGATTTAAAAGCCTCAGGAAAAACACTTGTTTGGAGATATTTCTGCTTTTGGCTGTTCTTTTGATTACGATTTTTTTATAGCCTCGAAACCCAAGAGTGACGCTATTTCTTCTCGATAACAAGACTAACTAATAATTCTTTTATTTCTGAGATAAAAAAAAAGTACTTTTAATTTCACTTTTTTATTTATTTATTTTTTGAAAATATTTTTATGTATCCTATCAAAGTACCGAAAAAAAAATATTTAACTCTCTCAAGGAAATTTTAAAATTGACATTTAAATAGACATTCTAATGAAAACACTGCAAATAACCAAAAAAAATTTTTTAAATATTGACTTTCATTGATGAAATATTTATTAGTACATTGATGAATTGATGAAATGAATTGAATACTTATTTTGTACTTTTGAGAACATTGATTTATATGCTTCTTGTGATTAAATTTGGAAAGTTTTGCATTTACGTATTGATTTGAAGTAAGCAAATGTGGCATGATTTTGTGTCCAAATATTATTAAATCGAAAATTGCTTAAGTGTAAAATCTAACAGTTGTATTTATTAGTGGTTCACTATATTCTTGAGGATCTAACATCCAAATCCAAACCTTTCTTCTTTTCAGCTTGCTTAAATACAAGCACAGCTACTTGAAAGGTGCGTGTTAACCACACCATATCGTTTCAGAAAATTCTTAGCTATGATTTGTTATTCTTCGAAAATGTTTCTTCATTATAGAGACCTAATCTGACGCGACTTATGGCTTTAAGTTTGCCTTAAACAGCAAATATATCAAAGTTAGATTTGAATCTTTAGTTTTGTGAGGTGAATTATTGAGATTATTAGATTATTGATTTAGTATTAAGCTATATTATTGATCATTTAGTCACCAGCTTGGTAGTTACAAGCAAGTTATTTATTTATTATTACAAGTTGAGTTGAATACTTCAGGCTTAATTTACATCTATTCTCAGAAAAACATGGTTTTCTTCACAAAGTTATTAATTTTTCGTTCGAAAAGTTATTTGTTCTGCAGCTCACTAAACTCTCAATCAATGATCATAGAGAAATCACTTATTCGGATTCTATTTTTGATTATTATTATGAATGGTTTAGTTTTATTTACCTTAAAAAATATTTGAGAGACTATGTTTATGTTTTGCTTACTAAATATTTTATAATTATCTTTAATTATATAAATTATTCTGTTATTTAAAAAATTTCAATTTCTTATATATATATATATATATATATATATATATATATATATATATATATGAAGCAGCTCTTGTACTTAAACATATTTGTGATATCATTTTTATATTTGTGAAGATAATCGCTTAAACTTTTGTGACTTGAGGTGGAATCACGACTTTTTAATCTCTTATTTGAACAAATACTGGGGCGTCGACTCACATCCAGTATTCGCAGAGTCCATTGTTCACTAGATAGGGGAGTGGTAAGAAAATCGACTGAAACTCAAAACCACGAAATATTTTAAAATTAATTAATTAACCAATTCGTACAGTTCAGTATCTTTCCCACAGCGATATTTATGTCTTCATTATCCTTATGAAACTTTAAATTACTATCGGTATCAAAATCTAATCATCTAATTTATTTTATTCTTACTCATTTCATGCAAAAGTCCATTTTTATCAAACCCTTTTCATAAAATAGAAATTTGAATTTACGTAACAAGTTCAATATACTTATAAAAAATTATTCGCATTTTACAAAACTATCGTAAAACTAGAACTTTCTTCTAATTGTAATTTTTATAAAAATAGACAATTATTTCTAGTGCAATAGTGTTTTAACTAATTAAATAATAATAATTATTAGATTTTTCCACTTAAATTACCAGTTTTATGCTTTATTTTCAACGAAACTGACTAATACAATAATGACAATAATTGTTAATAATAAAATTAGAATTGCACAGAGTTTGAATTCTAAAATTTCAGAAAAATTTTTATATTAACATGTCTATTTCATTCATTAGATCCTAAAATTTAAGAACAATTATTTAATGTTTTTTCTTGTGTAACATGAAAGGTGTGTAAGAAAATATTCTATAATACATCAACCATAGTTTATTTTGTCTTTTTTAGAAATCAAACTTTAAAAAAGCTTCCATGTATTTTTATTTTATATTTTGCTACAAGATTTATCACTATTGTATAAACACTTCAAGCAAAGGCGCGTAAAAGTGTTTTTAAATCCAATGTTCTGTTCGCATTAGCTTATGTGAATAAAAAAGAGACCATAGAATCATCATTAAAAATCATTACAAAATTTAGCTAAATAAATATTAAAATAGCATTCATATAAGAAAAACACAATTTCAATATTTTACCCTTGGATGTTACCTACAACAGTATTTACCATCTGTTAATCAAGCAAATAATTAAAATTGTTGTTTTATGTATCTTTATTTTACTCGAATAATGAATCTAACAATAAGAAAATAATGATAATTTCGCAAGTTACATTTTTAATTATATTTCTGTTTGTTGATGCAAGTTTAAAAATAAAGTTTGAAAAAAGTATAAAGTTTTAGAGTAAAAAAATAGGTACGTTATATATGAATTATAAATATGAGTAAAATACATTGCTAACGTTTTGAAAAATCTAACATTTGCAGATGTGTACTCACTTTAAATCTAATAACACAAAATAATCGAAGAAGTATTTTTATTAAAAAGAATCTTAGACAAATGCAATTCATTTTTTTCGAAAAGAAAATCATAATGGAGTAGTATAAGAACAAATACTTATTGAAAAAGCACATTTCCAAATTTTCACATTTTATGTTAAATAATGTGTCCTAAAGTCTTTATGAAGAGAAAATACTGATTTATTACAAAAATGGTATGTTATGTGCTGACAACAATTACAGTACAATGAGTTTTACACGGCAACAATTTTAAAGTAATTTGTCCAATGTTTAGTATCAACAATAGCTTGAATTCTTTCAACGAATTAACGTAAGCATCCAAATTTGGAAGTGTGCCATATATTACAATAAATAATATTCTATTTTATTTCATGATCATGGAATGATATTCATGGTCATTCATGATTTGCTAATGAATGTCATGTCATTACTTAATGTGGCACATGTTTAAACTCTCTTAAGAATAATTAATATTCTAATTTAATGCACTAATTGATGAGAATCATGCCTAATTTAAATTGTTTCAATATTTTTTTTAAATTCATTTATGTAATTTCTTGCTTTGTAAGGGAAGTCAGCACAAATGCTATTTCTAAACTTGAGGCTTAATTCATAGAATTTCATCGAAAATAAGTCTGACAAAGTTAACGTTAAAAAAAAAAGCTTTCCTCGTTAATCATTCATTGCCTGGAATTTTCAAATATCTTCAAGTATTTCCCAGCCAGTCCATATTCAAGCTTGAAATGAGTCTTCTCAGTTGCCGAGTGGGAGTGGTCCTCGTCTCTCTCTAAAGTATGGAGGCCCGTTTAAGGCAAAAGAGGTCTTCTACCATCAATTATGCATGTTAACGCAGGCTCAAAAGATTCCGTCCATTAATTAGGAAGGAAAGGGGTAGGGTAGTATTTTGCGGGGCAAAGAAATTATTTCTGGCGTCATGGCCGCATTAACGAGAATTGATGAGGTTCCCGGAAATTGAAAAGTGGAACTCTTCTTCTGCCTCCAGGGAGGGAAAGAAGGATTTATGCTTTCTATTTCTGCTGGTGGAAAATCTTTTCGCTTAAAATAAGGAGAGTGGGATTCACTGGAAGAGGAGATTTTTAAAAATCACGCCATGAGACTCTGATCGCTTTTTAGATAGGAGTTTGAAGTTACGCGATAAGAGAGTGGCAACGCCTCTAGGGCAGACGACTTCAGAACGAACATTTTATGAGTGTTTAAAAGAGTTACGCGAATAATTTAAATTCCCGACTTCTTAATTTGATTTTAATTTTTATGGATCTTAGGCACCTTTATGACTTCTCCTATTGGAGCAACACGGATCACATTTTATGCACGAGAAAAGAAAGAATGGGAATGAGTTTCCTCTGCTTCCATTATTTAATCATTAGTTTCGAAACTTATTTGTTATTAATAATCCTGAGGCTCGTATGAAAATAACTGGCTGCGGGAAACTAAAACCAAAGACAGCATAACTTACGAATTTATTATAATTACGTACAAACTATGGGGTTTATGATCAGAAAACTCCATTTTGATTATTTTTCTTTATTATGATTTTATGTGTATAAATCAACAGAAATGTAATATTTATTCGTAACTACATACTTTTTAAAATTAATACAAAATGCGTAATTTAAAGGAATTATATTTTATTTGAAGAACTCATATTTGTATGTAATTTTTTATTCAAAAACTTTTCTATAAAATGAAATTTTAAATTAAAATATGCAAATTTGATTTTTAAAGTACTATATTTTTCTTAAAACTTCTTGTTTAACTCTTCTACAGATTCTTAAAACTATCAAAAATTGCTAAAGATTTGAATCAAAAATAAAAAAGCATACAGTTAATGAGCTGAGGATATTTATAAAGTTAGTTTAAATATTTAAATAATGAATAATGAATTATTTGAATAATAATTATATAGTTATATTTAAAAACCAATTTGGTTATATTAAAAACCAAAATTGTGGAATATAGCCTTAATTTGTGGCTATAAATTACAAAAATTTATAATTGAAACTAATTGTCCCTCTGCTTTTGGTCATTACTATGAGCAAAATATAAATATTATAAACTTTTTGATTGACAAAATTCTACCAGATCAAAACTTGTTTTGAATTTATATAATAAAATATCCAAACATACACATCGGTTTGAAAGTCATTTGTTAACTTGAATGCTACAAAACTTTTCCACAATTTTTTTTCTCAAAATTTGTTAAAATTTAAAAATCTAAAAATAAATTTTCTGAAAAATGCATGTGATAGAAAAAAAATTAACTTAAATTATAAGAGAAAAATATTTTTCCTCAGTGAAGTATTTTTCGGACTAATGTATACTTACATATATTTTTAACATTAAACCAAATACAGATACAGTTAAGCATTTTTTTTTTATCATTTTTACAATTTTGTGGTTAGAGCTTACAGAATATAATAATCAGCATAAATATTTTCCAATACGTAGTACAACAGTTAATAGTAACTTTGTGGAAATACATGAATATATATATTCTTCACGACTATTCATATAAATGTTGTCTATAAATAATTACCATATCACAGGAAACAGCTGCAAATACTTTTATTAAATATAAAAAAGATTTTAAAAGAAAAAAGAAAAAAGTTTTATGTTATAAATTCTGCTTTTGAATCCCAATAAATGTATTATGGAAGAATTCTAAATTTAAAATATTTCAAAAAGGTAATAATCATTAGACTCTCCTAAGCCTCATAATGAAAAATCATTTTGACACTATGGACGTTATAGAACTGTGGTTGTTGAGCTTCAGTTTTATTAAATGAGTACATCAATTTTCTGGTTTTCTTCCTTTGTAACATATGAATATGAGTTTAATATCCATAAAATGTTTTGGACATGAAATGGTGGTAATATTTAAAATTATTTGACTTCACCTTTTAGAAGTGATATTATGAACCATGTTGTGTTAATGACAAGTTTATTATTTTCATTCATCATATTTCATATGAATAAATTTTTTTGTTTCGTTCATTTATTTACGAGTTAGAGTTTAAAATTAGAAATCGACAAAGAGAAAATTAGGTACACTTTCCAATTTTTCTTTGATATATAGGGTGAAAATATAACGCTAGGCCACTGAAATTGTGAAAGGTATTATTATGGCTCCGATGCTGTAACAGCCAGTTATGTGTAATTTTGGTATTGTGAATTCAATTTTGATACTTTTATTAAATTACTTTATATATATATATATATGCATGTTTGTGTGTATAGATAAATAATTATTTTTTATAATGGATAAGCCTTCATAGTTTCTGTAAAATGTTGGGACATGTGCATAGAATACAAAATTCCTATTCTAACTCCAAGAGTAATTTTCATCTTCATAATTCAGGTCTGTTTATAACATTCTCCTCTTCTACGTCCCACTGATTACAATAAAATTTAATGCCTGGAGGGATAATTGAGAAAAAGAAATGTCCTTTGCATACAATATATCTTCCCCCGCTCCAGCACTCATCCATTACCTTGATGCAACAAAACACGAATCTTGCATTTGCTTGATTAAGAAAAATCTCTCATCGACGGAAGAGCGGAATATCATTCACAGTACAAAGGAAAACTTATTCTGAGTTCTCCGCCAAGGAATTTTATCGGTGAAGTGAAGCAGTAAAAAATTTATCATATGAAAAAAGTATTCTATTCTTTATATTTAACTACCATTCTCTTATTTTTTTTAACTTATTGTCATTTTTTCGGACTCGTACTAGACATACTTTGACTCTAATAACTGCGTTATTCACATTTCACCAATTCTTTGTTGAAGATTTTTTTTTTTTGTTGAGTGGAGTTCTGTACTTGATTTTGCCATGGAAATGTGCTCCATCCCTGCAGTTTGTTTTAGCCTTCCACTTATTGGAATTGGAATTTTCTGAAGTTAGACGAATAGAAACGCCCTTATGAAGGATAGAAAAGTGATTATAAGTAGTTGAAACTAATATTTATGATCCAATTCTTTGAGGTTATCGGTATCAAGAAACATCTCTCTTTGTATGATTTTTAATTATAAATTAGCTATAAATTATGAATTTTAATACTTTGCTTTGTAATATTTATTAATTCGTAATATTCTGATAATTCTTCTGATTTCTAATATTTTAGACACCAAATGTTATTAAATTCAAAATAATTTATTCGAAAATCGATATGTTTATAAAAATATACATGATATTAATGGTAAATTTTTAAAAAAAATTGCTATCAACAAGCTCTAAATTAATTGTGTTAATCCTGTAAAGTTTAATGTTATTTCACTTTGAATCAATAAATTATTTGGACTTATTTTAAATACATGGATATTTAAAACGAGATTCATTTATTGAAAATTTAAAGTCCATGATCAAACAACTTTGCATATTTTCTATGGAAGACATATAAGAGAAATTTTTCTGAGTATTTGATTTTTATATTGATATCAGACATTAAAAATTTGGTATCTTCAATAATTAAAATTAAGCATAGTATTAATAAATCTGTTTGCTTAAAATTTCGAAACTTCAACCGCATTTCTCTTCCTCTAAACTAAATTCAGTGTTTTGTTGAGAGTTTTTCAAATTATTTATGCTGAAAATTATGGAATAGGATCAATTATCACAAAATGTGTCCTTTATATAACACAAAACGAAATTGTATCCTTACAAACTATGACAAATTTGTCAAAATTGTGCTTAAAATGTACATCAAGCAGCCTATATTGTCGACTATACATAACAAATTTGAAATTATAAAAATGAAGAAGCATTAAAAGCTTACGAATTCAACGTGTACTGACTTATTTATGGGGATAGACATTATCTGAGAGAGTAACTGACGACAGTTCTAGACACAGTACAAGATTACAATCCGTATACTTTTCAATCATTATAGTGATACTCAGTAACTACATATTAATTGCACTTACGAACAAAAAAATGTCATCAACGGCTTTATAAATTTCAGATTTAAAATCTACAAGTTTTGTTAGAGACAACTATGATTGCCCACTTTTACATTTTCGCACGTAACACATAAAAATTTAGCCTTTTATAAAATTAGAAATTTTTCGTATTTGTATTTGGAGAATATTATTCTCAGAGATTGTTCATTATTAGATTATTTACTTCAAGATGGTAATGAATTAAATTACCATTGAATGCACTAAATGTGTGAATAATTATATAACTAAAAAATAATACTTCTATTTGCTTCCATCCACATGCAAAAGATTCATGTTTTCATGTTAATCAAACAATAAGATAACACAAATTTCTTTGCTGATGAATTTGTAAAGAGAAAGAGTTTACATTTCATTGAAAAGTGTTCTACTCTGACTCATTTTTGGGATTTCGGGAAAGATAATGATAATAATAACACACACACACACATACACACACACACACACACACACACACACACACACACACACACACACA
>JAPDSC010019692.1:392576-404488 GCA_026290005.1 Latrodectus geometricus | reverse complement strand
ATTTCTTAAAACCTGCAATTGTAACATCTAACGGCATAACAAAGAGATGTAAATTGATTTTTGCATCATTCAGCTGAAGCAGTTTGTAATTTTCTTGTATCTTCTGTTCGTATTGAAAATGCTGCACGAATAGAAGGTACCGAAAATAAAAGGATGGAATTGAAGATTGTTAATCAAAATGAGATGAAATGAATTTAAAATGAAATGGGTTATTTCACGCAAAGCACTTTTTTTTTATCTAAAGTTTACATTTCTTCCACTCTACAATGAGAGATTCTCACATATTTTTTTTCTCATTATTTATATTATTATAAAATAAAAATTCCAATATAATGATTATACCAATACAATAAAAATATGATAAATTTCAAATATTTACCACTGAGCGAGGGTAGACAACTAATGGAACGTTAACGTTTTAGGAATTTTAAGTGCAGGCTCATATATGGACAAAATCAATAAATCGCTTAATCAGCAAAGAAAGTTGGATGCTTTTCAAAATAAAATGATAATTTGAGCATAATAAAATATTTATTTAGTAGAGCTTAACACTGGCCCCAGAACAGGGATATATTCTCGTGTTCACACTTAAACTAATGAAGTCATTTTGTTTCCATATACCAGTATGTAAGTCTGTATTAATCAAAAGCCACATTACTTCCCACATAAATCAAAAAAATATCAAATATAATGCATTTTTCGTTGGAAAAGAGGATATTCAAGCATCTTTCTAAAAACCTGACTATAATAACCCTTTTTAACAAATTCAAAAAGTAAATGCCTTTTCCTGAAGCCAAATCTAACATTGAAATCTTCGATTTTATCTGTATTTACATTATTTATGCTTTTCTTATAAAAATAAAAACTAACAATATCAGCGCTCTTTGATTGACACCGTACATGAGAATCGATCGCTTGCGGCGAAAGCAGCGTCACCTGGGGGTTGAACAGGTGCACAGAGCCATCAATTATTTATTGCATCAAAGGAGGAAGACGAATGGTCCTGACTATTTCTTATTTCGGACTGATTTTCTGATTGGATTGCTCCAGAATACATTGGTCAAATCCTTTCTTTCCTCTCGAATTGGAGATTTCTCTCCAAAGAAATGGAACAAGGTTTTGCTGCATACATCGACCATTTTCTCTTTCTTTATATTCCTTTTTTTGAATTAGATGAAAAATAAAAAATACATCCTTCCTTTTTATCCGGTACTCAGTTATTCTACTTGTATGTGCATCTGATAAAGGGATTGGAATCTGGGAAAAACAATTTATTTTCTATACAAATAAATTGGTATTAAATATCATAGATATTACTTTACGGCCATATATATATATATATATATATATATATATATATATATATATATATAATTAAAACATCTACATATAGCACTTAATCTACATTAAAATATGTAAACTACACTTTAACTTCTTAATTTAACTCATATTTTTTCTCATTACTTTTGGCAACCATATTCTTCTGTATTTGATATATATTTTTCAATGTATTGTTTGCATATTTTTCTATGTATTCCTTTGAATCTCTATTTACTTCAATTTGAAGTAGTAGTATTTCCTTACAGACACTCTTCGGGGGAATAGAACTAAAATTTCTTGACTTTTGTCCTTCGTGCTTGTCAGAAAAGAGAGTTCTATTTGCATTGTTGACCATCTTCCTCTTGATGAAGACGTGGTCCCTATACCTTTTTCTCTATTTGTATTGAATAGTTCTTAATTCTGTCTTATTTGTATTGAATTATATAGTTTCTTCTAACTATTGTATTTGATTTTTATTGCTCTTCAAGTAACATCTTATTATATATGCATGTATATAAGATAATCTTTGAATTTTTAATTTAATTTAGAAGCAATCTGCAGTTGAGTGATTGGGTAATATATAGCAGTCTATATATAGTGTTTGAAAAATCAAGTTTAGTTGAATAGGGTAATATATAGTGTCTGAAAAATCAAGTTTATATTGTTAGCCTATCAACTTTTGAAATTTAACGTTACGGATAAAATTTAATGTAGAAGCAATTACTAGAAAAAAGAAAAATTTGAGTTCGCACTTTAATAGGGAAAGTAATTTTAAGCAATAGGTTGGCAATGGCACATGAACGGTTTTCGATCTTTAGTGGTAGCATAAGCATGGGCAAGTGCATATTCGAAGTGATTTCAATAGATTTTGTGCGTGATATCACCTTACCAACAGAATTTACGAATTCCTGTTTAATCTTGAAATTGAATCTATTCCTTATTCTTTCTCTCTGCTATCATTATCATTTCTGCCATTCCTTAATTTTCTAAAATGCTTCGTTGAATAATATTTATGAATCATTTAAAAGATAATTGGAGCATTCTTGAAATTATCATTTTTATTCCGAAACATAAATTTAAGAACTGAGTTAATAAACATCTGACAATTTTCTTTAAACTTTTATTTGAAATTATCTTAATTTATTTAAAAAATTTACTATACAATTTAACAAAATTATTTTCGAAATAATTTTCAAATTTCAAAATTTGCGTAGAATTTGAAAAAGATAACTTTTTATGAACCAAAGAGTATCAATATCGAATCTTGTTTTAATTTAGTTTGTTCTTTTAAAAATTACATTTCTGCTATTCATTAATTCATTCTAAAATGCTTCGTTGGATAATATTTATGAATCATTTAAAAGATAATTGGAACATTCTTGAAATTATCTTTTTTATTCCGAAATATATGAATTTAAGAATAAAGAGCTCATAAACATCTGACAGTTTTCTTTAAATCTTAATTTGAGAAATCAATAATTTATACATTATTGCTTATATATTTCTTGATTCATTCGATAAAATGTTTGATTAGGATAATTTATTTCTGAAAAAAAAAATAAGCATCCAACTTAGAAGGGAGCATACGAAACTAATGAGCATTGATGTGTAAAATCAAATATGTATGAGAAATCAAAACAAATGCATTCGTAAACAATGTCTCTTAAAGAAGAAAACTCGCTCATATTTTCAGATGTTCTCAGGCGTTTATGTCCTAAGGATTCTTGGGAGATTTCTTCCACATTTAAAGAATAGCAATATCTGTCTTACGTCGAAATACACAAACGAAACAAAATAGTCCTGGCTATAAATAAACATAATAAACACATATTCCATGGAATTCCATTTTTCATTCTCAAGTATTTTTGGTCCAGAAATCCGAGAAGGCCTTGCAAGCATTAAAATCTCATCAAGGCCAAGAAGAAAAAAGAAAGGAAAAAAAGCACATCAACAACAGCGCATTCGGGTTGCATTATTCTGATACATCTTCTTCCTCTACCCTTTAATTTTAAACATTTTGGGAAATCTAGTGGCGTTCGCTAACACCACTCATTGTATATTCAAGATGGCGCGTCCTTTTCAGGAGGGAAGAGGTCGTTAGGTTGGCGGAACACGCGATCTGGCTCTTTGCATGTCATCAAGAGTTTTCTGTTTACTCACTGCGAAAACTCGCTGACTTAATTAGAAAGGAATCTTAACCCAGTGTTTGGAATTTCTACTTGGGTTATAATATATTTGTGGGGATTGCTCCCTGGGATGAAAATCGCCGAGTTTAATACTTGAGAATTGCAGCTTTGTGCTTAGAAGGAAATTTATTGCTTCTCCAAAGTTCTATAGATTATTTTCTCATCATATTTAAACGGAAAGTATGAAATTTTCTGGAGGCTATCTATTCAGCTATTCCATCACCTGTCGTTTTAGTAAACGCGAGACTTCTTTATTTACATAAAGAATAGATAAAATAATGCCTTACGGCAATGATTTTAAGGATTCATCACCATATAACAATATGAATATCAGCACGCGACTAACTTTTTTTTTTCGAATGAACTGAAATACAAATATTTTGTCTTCACATAGTTTCCAGTTTATTTGGCAATGTTTACACATATTTCACAATTATCTGAGATCCTTTTACACCTTTATTGGTGGGATATGTTTTATAACATTCTATTTGCTTGCATTTCGATTTTGAGAAAGAATTGTAATTATTTTTCAATTTTTATTCGGTTTCCAAGGGAACATTGTTATAAGTCTTAGACAAATAAACTCATGAAATATATTTTGTTAAGAAAAATATGTAAATTTTTATTCATTGAACTGCTGTTTACATATTGCTTAAATCAACATGAGAAATATTAGATGTGAAATTAACATTTTGTTATTTTTCCAACATTGCATTTACCATAAAATTATTATGTGTAGGTTTTAAGCTCTTTCATCATAATATAAAGCTTTTTAGCATATTTGTGGAATTTTATTGGTAATTTTGCTTGTTTTTATTCCTTCTAAACAAGTAATTTACTACCTAGATTGACCGTTCATTTGGCATAAGATAGGTTTTTTTTATTTTTAATATTAAAAATACGCATTTTTTTGGAGTTATTAAAATATACTTATCAAATATATTCACATTTTAAATATAATAACCAAATAACAAACTTTTATCAAGTTATTGTATTTTAAACAGAAAAGATTTTCCTCGTCCTCTATTAATACCTAAGATTATATGATTACTTTTCTCAATAGTTGAACACATGGAAATGATTGACATTCAAAAGGCTCTGTACTGTGCAATGAAACCATCTGCCAATGAAATACCATAAACTTTTAATTGAGACATTCTTTCAATCTTTGTTGTGATTAGTGTTCTCCGTTAATCATAATGAATACTTTTGTAATTCATGCGTATTTACATTAACACCTTAATACTGAAATGTAGTGTGATTTAAAACTTCTTAATTACATTTTATGGGTATTTTAAAAGAAATTTTAAGATATTCGATACTGAAGCAAACTTATATGTTATTTTTTTTAATTTTTATTAGTTCTGACTGATTTTATTGAATGTAGAATTTCATAGCCCTGTTTAAATAACACAGTTACACCAAATGAACATTACGTCATAGCTGAAAAAAAGATAGAAGCTTCTAAAGTCTTTTTTTTAGATACATTTATGGAACCCTTTATTCGTAATTATATTACGTTTTTCTCAACAGACTGAGTATTTCACTTTTACATTAATGCTTTAGTGCTTTAGGATCTCATTTCTTATATATATATATATATATTTTAAACGAAACATTCATTTTTTTTTCTTTCAATTGACAAAATGTTTTTACTTTCACGAATAAGCATCTAATGTGAATATAGATTAAAAGATAAATTTGAATAGAATACAATATATGTAAAATAATTTCAATCATGGTTTGTTGGTTGTGTATAAATGCTTTTTGGTACTGGAATACAACAGCTCTTCAGGAGAAACTTCGTCAGTAATTACTGTAAAATGTTTATAACACATACTTTTTGCATCCATGTAATTCTCAAGCATACAAATAGAAAAAATGTCCAAAAGTTGTAACCGACCATCCAAGCCTACCCAAGGTTGACTTCCCTCGTTATTATATCATCAAATTTATAAAAATTGAGTGTTTTTTAACCACCTTAAATTCTTTAACATTAGTGAGAGTATGAAGCACACCCAGGACTATTAATTTGCACGAACTAGAGCATCTCAATTTTAACAATTTTGACACATAAAGAACTCTCAGCAAATAATATTTTATGATAAAAATATGATTTATATGTTATCCTTTTTATGAAAATTTTTTTAAAAAAATGTTGGAAGAGTGAGCAGTGTGAAATTCCTTCTTAACCACAGGTTACAAGTGAGAAGTGTATTCAGTATTTTTACTTTTTTTTTTTCGTATTTATCGAGTTAAACCGCTTGGGAATTTTTCTGCTCTGGTCCTTTATTACACAATAATACGGCCCACTATCAATAAGCATTTTGCTAATAAAAATTTTTTAAAAAACCTTACACGTTTTTAAAAAACATGTACTTTAAAAAAACCTCACATGTTTCAGTTGTTACATTATCTCATATACAGCATCACAAAGAATCTTCTTCGATGCCCTGAAGTTAAAAAGTTTTACATCAATAAAATGAATATTCTTGTATTTCGAAAAACTAATACATCTGTACATAATATTTATTTTAATTTATTTCCTTAATAAAAACAGGAAACATTTGTAAACCTATTTAATTATGTGATGTCCATAATGAATACACATAGAGGACTTGCAAAGAGCATATCTTTTTTATTTATTTATTTCTGGCACTTGATTAAAATTGGCATTCAAGTATCCGTTTTGTAACATTGTATCATAAAATTTTTATAATTGAAATTTCTATAAAATACGGGTTTAAGCAGAATATCATAAATAATCAAACTCTCATTGATTAGAGAATACTGACGATTTGCGCCGCATAGTGCACGCAATATTACTTTGACAAAATGTTTCTTTTATTTCGTTTTCAGTTTACAAATCGGTGGTTACAAAGTTTAAAATATAAAAGCCCTTCAAGTTATTCGTGTTGTAATATAAATTTTTAATTATCATTCTATTCATTAATAAAGTTTCATTATTAATATCATTTATTAGTTTACCGATTTAACTTTATTATAGTTATAGAAGCGCAAGAAATTTAATATTCAATTCATTAGAATGATAAGTTTAAGCGAAATAATTTTTAATATAATGTATGTATTCATTTATCAAATAATGCCTAATTTATTAGACTCTGATTAATTAAATGAGAATTTTTCTGAAAGAAATTTAATTCTAGCTACTCAACTACAGGGAAATTACACAGTGAAAATATTTCAAAACAACATATTCCATTATTTAATTAAATAAATTTATTACGTAATTTAAAATGAATGACACTGTTGTTGAAGAAATGTGTGAGGCTTTGTGATTGTTTAATTGGGGGTAGCAAATAGTCGAATTAAAATAATTAAAAACGTTGCAATAAATGAATTAAAATTTAGTTGTTAGAAATATTTAGTAGTTAGACTGTTGTAATGTTTATTTTTATTAATCATATGGCAATTAGCTGAATATAATTAAATATTTGGTAACATTCTTTTCTAACTTTAGAATACTTATTAATTTTTATTTACTTGGAGAAGCAATTTATATTTGAATACTGTTATTGTAAATATGTATTAACAACTAAAATCTTACTGGATGAAATGCAATTGAATTATTTGTTCTATATTTATTTTAGGAAATCAAAATTTAACATTATCTTCAGTTAAGATCTGGCAAGAGAGAACTTGAAATAGAATTAAATTTAGAATCTTAGAATAATATTCGGAAATATTCTAAACAGACATTGTGGATAAGCAGGTTACATTGTTTTTTGAGTGTTTTATGTGTTTATTTATTGTACTTAATGATTTTTAAGAATAAATTACTGGATGCTTGCATAATGTTGCCAGTTATATGCAAGTGATGGTGTGTCTTAAAAATTGAAATCACATTAAAAATGTTCGTTCAAATTCAGAAAACAAGTATTGTTTTGTTTACCGTTTGATAAAAGAAAATACCTGAGAAAATAAAAATTTCTAAAAGAAATTTACCAGAAAAACAAAGGGGGTTTTATGTATGCTACAGACCCTTGTTTTATTTCTATAGGCTTTTACAAATATTTCTTTTTTAATTTTTGTTAATAGTATATTATTTTTATATTAACCGAGTGATGTACTTTTATATATAATCTTAAAAGCAAATATTATAAATTATAATCATTCAGAAAAATAACATGCTCCATATTTATATATTTACAAAAATGAATAAATTGTTCAAATTAATTTGATAAATACTTCAATACACATTCTTGGAAATCTTAAGTTATAAGTATTCACATAATTCATTGAAATTTCATTTATTTCTGGAAAGAGAATGCTTAATTTACAACATTATTTGTAATGTTTCCATATGATTTGCAACATTATTTGTTCTAGTTTATTTACATTAGATTTTTACTTAGCTCAGGTTTTACAAATTTTAAATAATTAGCTGATTTTACTTAATAATTTCTTACTGTAAAGTTCAAGACAGATAAAAGTAATATTTGTAAAGAATAAATGGTTGAATCATAGCAGAGCTTATTCTGTTTTGATACACTAGATATAATAAACTTAACTATTTATGAAATTCTTATTTCGCCATTTTGTTCTGCCTTGGCACTTTTTTTCAATTTGTCATCATGGGTGTCGGCTCTCATAGGAATATATTTCTCAACTTAATGGATTCTCATAAACATTTTGTCTTAAAATCTGTTTCAAAACTAGTTTCTAGGTGACTAAAAATTTTAAGAATTTTTTTTTTACATTGACAATTGCTTTAATTCGTCTTCAATGTATATCCCACTTGCTATTTTTCATGATTCAAGTAATATAAGTGGTTTATGTATGTTGTTTTAATGGTTATTCAATTTGCTATTATTTATTAAAATAATGCAAAATATGAGAGCAATCATTAACAGAATGAAAACGAAGGCAGACTACACACAATGTTTGAGGATAAACAATGCACCAAATAGTCACCACTATAAAATGTTGCACCAAATAAAAAATCTTCGGTTCAAACCGATGTTTCACTTTCAATCAGAGAACATATTTGGAGCATTTAACATGCAATATTTTTGAGTCCTTGGTAATGTAAAAATTTAAAATTCTTGGTAAAGTGAAATGGTAATGTAATATTTTTAAATTCTTGATAATGTAGAAGTATAACATTTTTAAGTTCTTGTTTATCTGGCATTATGAAACATTTTTATAAAACATGTTGAGAACAATAGAAATTGATTGTAAAATTTTATGTGATTAAGTCCCAGAAAGCTCAGTTTAAAAGTTTGCATCATCTTCGTATTCATCACGCAGTACTTGATTGTGAGAGTGATCGAATTTTATAACATCTGAAAAGGTGACTGTTGATGAAAAGAATAATTTGAAACATTTTTGTGATACATGTGACGAAAGTAAATCGTAAATTAGAAAAACAACAATTTAGATGCAGTGGATTTTTATGCATTTGACCTCTTAATAAATTATTTAAAAAATTCTTAATAGCAACTATTTCACCATTTGTATTCTATTTTCTTGAAGGAATTCTATATTCAGTCTACCACTTTTAAAAATCGAATTTTGCATAAAAAAAAAATCTCCACTACTTTTCATACTTGTTCAACAAAAATGATAGCAATTTGATGCTTAAAAGTTTTAGCAATATACCTATCTTAAAAATATGCATCTGTCGTTTTCTCTTACTTTTATCACGAAGCGAATATGTTTAGAAATAAATTTTAAAAAAAAGGTATCCCTTACGTTTTTTTCTCAATATGTCTTGAGCTTACTTAAGTTACACCTTCGACGTCTCATTCATTTCAGTGTAGCAGAATATATTTACATAGAAGCACCCTTTTAAGGGAAAATCTTTCGAAAAGAATCTTGTAGCTGAAGAATGGTAAAAAAAATTGCTGTGAAAGGAGAGAGGTGAGAGAAAAAAAAGCTATTTGGCTGTTCCATCAAAGTGACAAGCCTGTTCAAAGGACGTTTAATGGACATACCTTGTAGCACCAAAGAGAACTATGAAGGCTTTCTTCTGGAAGCCATATTTCCTCGTTACCACGACGCCATCTAGCCGGGAACACTAGAAGTCGATTAAAAAATGACTCCCCAGGGTAAAGTTGAAAACCTCTCTTTTTTTCGAGCTTACGATCTTTAACTGCTGTCACGTTTTTCTTCGTCTATAGCGGATGGTAAAAATAAGCAAGGCATAATGTAATTGTCCGATGATACTTAGCTGCTAACGAGAAGGAATTTTTTCCCTCCATTTTCGTTAGTTTCTTCTCAAGACGGTCCCAGAAGTTAAAAACACGACACCATTAAAAGGAGGTAACACGTAGGGCAGAATCCCTAGTATAAATTCGTTTTAATGACTTGTTAATGACTTTTCTCTGCAAAGTGCTGTCTTACATACTTCTTAGTCTTGTAATTAGTAAAAAATTTATGAATAAACTAAAATTTACAAGGTGATATAATTTCCTCTGGAAAGAAAAAGTTGAGTTAATATATTAAGGAAAGTAATTTGTTGGATCACCAAAATTATAGATAAACAGTTAAATACTCCAATACCTAAACATTGTAAAATATATTTAAAGATTCAAAGTTACATTCCTGTATTTCAAAATTGAACCCATTTAAATTTTAAAAAAAATATTAACAGTTAAATCCAAAAATTAAGAAAGGATTTTATTTTTATTTCTTCATTAATTCAGTTTTTAAAGCATTCCACAAAATATATCCTAACATTTTAATGAGTGCAGTATGCATTAATATACATAATAATAAATACTTAACAAACATAAATTATATGAATATTTAATTCTTAACGTTTATAAATATATTATTAATTTATCCTCATCACAAGCATTATAATTTACCAAACAATTCTAATTGCATTTCATAAAAAATCTTAAAAAAAGATCTGAAATAACTAAATGCTTGATATGATCAAATGAAAATAATGTTTCTTTTAAAATTACTGCCCTGCTATGTAATATCACTAACATTTTCCAATAATTTGAAGGAATATAAATAATTTTAGGAATATTTTTTAAAATTTGCCTAAATTATATTGGATTAAAATTAGTCTTCGTATAAAGAATACTGATAGTCATTTTGAAATAAAACTATTTGGGAAGATTATAAGTTCGTTATGAAACAACAAATGAATGGACAATAATTTTTAATGAAATTGAAATATAAAATATTAAAAAATGAATTATAATATGTTTAAGGTTTTTTATGTGCAAATTTTGTCTGGATGGTAAGAAATACACATTTCAAATAAAGAGTAAAAAACAATTTTCATTAAAAACTTTGAAATTTTTAGAATTTTTTGTTCCAGAGAAATGTGTGATTAAGCTAAATCACACACAAAAAGATCACATTGTTCACTTAAAGTTGGGATAAATACAGTATTGTGGTGGAAGTATTACAAATTTCTCCCTATGTATCCAGATTATTATATCGGTTTCTGGAAACCAAAATGTTTGTTGATGAGTTGGACAAAGTTTTATGTCTTAAATAGTCAGAAGTAACCCCGCTATGAATGGCGGGGTCTGCTAATACTAGAGTGGGACTTAAATTTTTTTTAATCCAGATTCAACTATGTGTGTGAGTGCTCTTATAGTTTGTGCTTGTTGGCAGAAAAACTCATCTTACCCGTAGAAAATGGGCATAAGAGTTTCTCAGATATAAACAAAAGGAATAAAAATATACTTTTAATTCGAAGGTGATTTCGTATCTGGAAATATTCTTGTATATACTGAATTATTTTTTATTTGTGTAGCTTAAAATGCTCAATTTGTGGACCAACACTCCGATGGTCTTTGCCAGTATTTCTGTAAAGAATCACACTAACCTTATGAGGACTAAGAATGGAGATATAATGGCTCGACAATTTACAGAGGAGATACATATATTTATTGTGGTCTTCTTTACATTATTACAATCTTAAATGTATTCATTCTCGTGTTGGATGATACTATGCCGCATCATGTTTAGGAACAATTTATTTTGCAATAAATAAATCTTTTGAATGAATCGAACAGAACATTATCCAGTCAAATATGCTTATGATATTCTATATGGAAAGTTGTTGCATGATTATCACTAACAGAGATATTCTTTTCAACAATAGTGAGAAAGAAAATTCAAATTCTCCGTTTATAAATTCGTTGCTTGATTCCGTATCTCGTAAATACCTAACATTACTTTCGACTCAAGAAAACCATATTTTTTTGTTGATATTGAGTTATAACATGCAAAATAATACGTTTTTAGTTAATTTGTATGATACGCTTCAATTGTACATTTTTATTTACCTATAAGCATTATGAAAATTTTTCACTGTTCCTTATTTATTCCTTATTTTATTCTTTCATAGTTTATACTATATTTATATAGCAAACCATCCATTTATATATATATATATATATATATATATATATA
>JAPDSC010019692.1:330794-379054 GCA_026290005.1 Latrodectus geometricus | reverse complement strand
CATTTTTAATTAATTATTCCTGCAGATAGATTATAAGACCCCATTTTCCATCTTTCAGGATTTTTCTAGCCGCTAAGCTATAAAAGACGAGCGATTGAAAAGTGACCCTTTTCTTCAAAATGGAATAAGTCTAGTTTAATTTTCTGTTGGCGAACTGTTGCCACCTTTTCTTAGAAAAAGGGAAAGGAGCATTAATTAACTTGTTGGTGAACAAAGTAATTGAATTTTTTTGTAAACAAAGGTAGCTTAATTTTGTTAATAGTCATTGACTAATACTTTCAAACTACTAAGCTTAAGGAAAACGCATAAAATTCCGTAGAGACTTTGTGTATATATTATTCTATTTTTAATATTTTCCATTATTATTCGATAACAATCAAAACGTGCGGAAAATGGAGTAAGTTTTAATTAGAAAATATGCTAATGAAAGCTTATAATTTTTTTTGTTAAAGCTGGTAATTTATTAACTGAATCTTAATTCCTAACTATAAAATGTGATTTAAGAGTTCGAATCTCTTTGTTTTTTTAACAAGTATAAACATATGTTTATCATTTTCGTGAATATCTCAAAGTTTTATTCACTTTTGAATAAGGAATTAATTTCTTCCGGAAATAAAATTATAAATAAACACCAAATAAAAATCTCGTAATTCGATACGTTGCTTCAAGTAAAATTATTTTTGTCTTTGTAATTTAAATGATTAATTAAAATTTGTGCAATTTAAAATGAAATACATCTTAAGAGATGAATAAAACATTGCAACAAAAAAATTCTAAGCCCATTATACTTCTACTAAAATATCTTATTTAAATTCTTCATTTTAATAAATATTAAATTTAGTGCTATTTCGCATATCTTAATAATAGAAAAAATTGAAATCCTATTACAAAAGGCTTTTAAAAAATGTGATTTACAATTTTCTTGCTGTAACGATTTCATATTATGTGTCAGAAAAATATTTATTTGATAGCATGGAAGCAATAGCAAGAGTATTATATATTATACTGTGTTTTAATATATTATTATTGTTATTTTTCTTTAAATAAATGATTTAATAAACTCATTAAGACAATTTTCATCGATAGTAAAAAATAAGGTTAGTTGAATGTATTTTTTATTGTTATAAAAACAACAACATTGATCTGCTTAAAAGTTTGTTGTTGAAATATTATTTGGAAGTTATAACTGTTTCAGATAACATTTTTGTGAAAAATAGTATTATATTTAGGAATTTTTAATAACTGTTATCTTAATATTCGAGCCTAAAAAATAATTTTATTGTTTATTTTACTGCAAGCATCAATATGATTGATCAAATTGAATAAATTACGTACCACTTTAAAAAAAATAGCTAATGAAAATTTTGTGTGTAATTTTATTACTTTATCTTCGTTGTCTGATGGGAAATTTACAACAGCATTAGATAAAATCCACATTACACACATCAGAAAGCATTATTCAGTGATAAAGACCACTTGTTTCCACAAGAGCATTAAACTTCCTAATTTCCAATCCAACCCTGAGTTCATTTGCTTATTCCATGGGGTCTTTTAAGCATTTATTTCACTAATTATTTTATGCTTATAATAATTAAATTAATTATTTTAAGCATAATTTTATTATTTTATCTTCTTTATCTGAAATGCACCTTACAACGTTATACGATAAAAACCACATTTCAGAAATCAGAAAGCATTCTTCCGTGATAACAGCCACTTGCTTACACAAGAGCAATAACCTTGCAAAATTCCAATCCGACCCTGTTTGCTTACTCCACGGGGTCTTTTAAGCAATCTTTGGCAATCGATGCATCGGCCAAGAAAGCCAGACGTTTAATTAGTCGTTTACAACCTCCTCGCTTAACTGAACTACCTAAAAGTTTTGAACCGGGTTAGTTAATATCGATTATTTTAAGTCGGACGCTTTCCATCGATTGCTCCTTAATGTGGGCAACACATGAATGATCGTTTGTGGGCAGATAAATATTCCGAGGGAAAGAGACAAATTTCACTCAAGGTCTGTTTGGATGTCGTCCATCGATCCCTTATCTCGCCCTACGGCGATCTGCTGCAATGGTTGGATGCACAAGCGCATGGTTCGGTGCGAAGGTTGACAAATCCCGTGTCTCCTGGCTGATCAATAAGATGGAGATTAGTTCTCGATTTTGGAAGTCCGACCCCCTTGGTTTATTGGAAGCTCCAGATTTGCCGTTTTTAATGAATATTCGTGATAATTTATTGCTTAATTTCGAATCGTGATGACAAGGTCGATGATGATGACTCAGCTATGACAGGCCATCTCTTTGACAGACATCCTCTTTGAAGCCCAAGATGCAGGGATGATATGTTATTACTTCAAGTGAGAGTCTGTCATTCTTAGATATTTAGTAATGTAAAATGTGTTTTGTCTCTAAATCTTGAGCATTACTTTTTGCTGAAAAATATTTGAAGTCAATAGAAGAAAAATCTTGAATAATTTCATATCACATTAATTAATCACTTTCAAATATCCTTTTGTTAAAATGACAGTTATTTTTTAGGTATGCATTCATATTGACAAACAATCCTTTCTTTATTCCATGTAGGTGAAAGTATATTTTAGTAAAAATGAATTTAGACATCATAAAATGCACACTACTAATATTCTAAATTTATATATTAATGTTAACAATACTAAACATAACCTTTGAAAACAATTAGCTCTAAAATCCATCGAAAATAGCATTGTCAAAGATGATATTTTTTTAAATGTGTATAAACAGAAAATACATAAAATGGAACCATTTTCAGGAGTATTTTTGAAATTTTCTTATCGAATATTTGAAAATTAAAAAAATATTTAATAAATAAAATACAAAAGTCTCTACTTTGAACAATATTGTTCAGAATTGCTGCTTACTCTAATGACTAATTTCATTTAAAAGAAATATCTAAAATATTTGAACGATGCTTTATTAAAGTATATAAATTGAAGTTTTTTTGTTTATGAAAACTTACTGATGTAAAAATAAATATTTAAATTGCATATCTATAAAAATTATTTACTATTATTTATTAAAAAGATGGATAATCAGTCAAAAGTGTTTGAGATAAATTAATGAAAGAGCTTCATTATGAATACAAGCATATACTTCCTGTAAATACAGCATTCTACACTTATATAAGAAAATTAATTTTCATATAAATTAAAATAAACTTTTATAACAATATATAGCGAAAAAATTTTATTTCATGAGGTATAATATTCGACTGTAAGAAACTTTATCAACTAGGATAGTCAAATAAGATAATTTGAGACACAGAAGATGTTAAGTAGTGTCTATCTTTATGTGAATTGTTTTTGAATTACAGTGAATTACCAGGAATTTATTTGATCAAAAAACCAATAAAATATTTTGAAAAGACCAAAAAGCAATTCAGAAATAGGGAGATATATAGGATTTATTCGAAATCTAACTAAAGTGATTAAAAAGTTTTTATAATTTCTGTGATATTACTGATCAAATAAAAAAAATAAACATCATAAAAGCAATAGGGCAATATGCAATTATTAGGAATAATTTAGAAATAAAGAAAATTGAGTTACCATATCTTAATTTAAATGATTGATTCAATCAAATAATGCGAACATCACAAAAACAGTTGAGGATTACGAGTTGTGGATTTATTTGAAAACAGATGAAAGTAAATTACCAATTTTTAATTTTAAGGATTTATACAGATAAATAAGAAGATCAACACAAAAAAATCCAGAAATATGAAATTAAAATAGATCAAAACAAACTAAAATGAATGAATTTCCATAGTTCAAATTTAGTGATTTGGTCATTCAAATAAATAGATCAATAGCACATAAGTAACCTTGAGAATGCAGTTTTATGCATCTAATTTTAATGCAAATTATGGTGAATTGCCATGATTAGGGGAATTACTATCATTTTGAAATCTTTTACGATATCATTAATACATGATCCACATGTTAAGAATTCACATGATAATTACAATCAACACGCTATCGTAAATAATACGACATCGCTGTAATGTTACGATAGTGTGATCACTGGTGGTTATGGTAATGTGCCATAATAAACAAAAAAGTGGGTTGATTGAAAATTTTAACGCAAATCTTGATATTGAACTTATTTTAACATTTATTGGAAATATCATGTGAGCGATTAAATTGCACATAATGAATGTCCTTATGTTAAAATGTAAAAAGAACCTTCTTATTAAATCTGTGTGTCTCTTTGCTGGAAGACATTATGAAAGGTTACAGAAGTATTTCAAATGACAATATCGATAATTTGAGACAGAAGGTCTGGGTAAGGAATTTAAAAAAAAAATGAATACGCAAAACTGTGGTTAATACTAAGAATGGAATTGAGATCGCAGGTTATTGAAATAGAATCAAAAAAGCATTCTGAGAGATTATCACAGAATTTTGCATTCATTTAATTAAACTAATTAAAACCAAATGCTTAAGTAAAATGAAATGTTTGATTTTTGGTATTATTAAAAATTTAATTAAGGCTTATAGATTAAAATAATTGTATATTGAAAATTTTATTATTCTAATTATTTGAATAATAGTTATCCAGACATCAATATTCGTTATGAAAAAACTTTATATTGAAAGATGTTTCATCATAAAATAATTATTTAATTACCGACAAACAAAAAAATACTTGTTTTTAAACTTCCAAGTTATCGATTTTTAGCATAATTAATCGTTGTTATTAACTTTATTTCTTGGATGAGAGGAAGAAATCAAAAATATATCTCGCCGTGTTGATATGTTGGGTGACAACTCACGGAAAACATGAATAATAATAACTGTTAGAGAAAAAAATTATTTTGGAAAAATAATTATTTTTTCCTTATTTAAGGTAAAAGGTTAAAACTTAAAAATATAAAAATGGTTAAAGCAGCAGTTCCTTATATAATTTTTCACTAGGTCACTTTTAGTGACATCACCTGCGAACGGCAAAATGAAAAAGTACAATATATTTGTCAACAAAATATTTAAATATGCTCTACATATTAAACCAAGAACACTTTAATTGAAAAGCCTGGCCTTGAACACTATAAAAATTAGTTTTGGGAATTTAATATTTTTATGAAAAAATTCTTATTAAGGGCTTTATTTATATATTTTTGATTATCTTTGTGGAAATGGTTTCAAACTGTTTTATCAGCTTCTGAACTGCTAACATGCTTGTAAGCTTTCGACATTTTGTGACTTATCGATATTTTGGTCGATGAGCCTACTGTTGCAAGGTGTGTCTTTCACAGCAAATATATCTGAATTTAATCGATGAAACCAAAAATTCACGTAATTGGCTGTTCCAGTATCGGGACCATAAACACCATTCCCAATTTTTAACTGCTTGACTTGTATTTTCACCTTTATCAAAGAAAAACTTCAAATGTACTACATTTCCTCTTGGTTGACTTCCATTCTTAACACCGTGTACCTTATAAGTGAATGGACCAAATAAAAAACAGCAAAATATTTTTAGTGCGAAATGTAATCTTTCCATAAATCTGAAATTGTGTGATCGATACTTAACGAGATATCGAACACTAAAGTCATCGACCGAAAAAACAGGGGATTTCTTTTTACCCAACTTAATATCTTAACAAATAATTATACACTCTTGGATATTTCCTAATTTATTTTCATTACTTACCAATATTTGATAATATATATATAATACAACTCATATTTTTGCAAAACACACAGTACCACACTTATCACATTTACATAAATAATAAGATCTTTTACTCTTAATGGCTTGAACTTCTTAATTGCACAGTACATACTTTGAAGATAACCTACAATCTTTCATTTTTTGATAGCATATACAGAAGTAAATTTCCGCATCAGGTACTATAAATATTCCAAAAACTTCATTAAGAAGAAATTTCACATTTAAACAGTCATTTGGCGAAAGCACCATTATGCATTTGGCACAAACTGCCCTCCAGGGAAATGAGACCAGCTTGGTTGCCTAGGAGATTAAACGATGGAGAGAAAATCCAGGAATAGAAAGAGCAAAGAAATGGCTTTTAATGCTAGGAAAGCGAGCCAACCGATCATCTATAAAAGTCCGAGAGAAAACACTGAAGGGGGTCTGAAGAAATTAACGGACCAAAAATGATGGAGCACAAGAAGGTGTTTGGCGATAATACTGGCGAGTATGATAAAAATAATACTCTTTTTTTTACCCTAATTTTTCTTTTTCAATATTTTTCGCCCTCTTTATATTTTTCTTATAATGGAAGGCGATTACTGTGATGTCTTTAAACATAAGGGGTCCTTTAAACGCCTCTTTTTTCCTTGTTTCCCTGCCAGTGTTTTTAATGTGTTTCGCTTATAAGCATATGTGGTAATCAGCTGGAAAAGAGAACAGAAAAAAAATGGCAAAGTTATGCCACTGCGTTTAGTAATGTTCTTTAATCATGTAAAAGGTTTATATAGGTTGTTTTGGTTGCTAAATCCAGTTAGGGAGGGGTTCAGAAATAAAGTGCGTGTGAAACACTTAAAATTTTTATTTTCCTTAAAAGTCAATTATGCTTTTTACTAAATATTTTTTACCTATAGTTGATTCTTAAATTATTATTAAAATATCTATTTTTAATTTTCTTTGTTGAAAAATATTATAAGAGAATAAGTTTGAAAAGTGATATATATATGAAAACATATATATGTATGTGAAACAATATTTAAGTGTTATTCACTTTAAGTGAAATATATACAGTGTTACGCGTATAAAAGAATGTGGTCAGTATTTATTTATATATGATGTTTCCAATTTGATACATCATTGTGTGTTCAAAATACTGTGGTGGCCGAAATTGTGGACATTTATTGAAATTTCTCATGTTTTTTTGATTAGAGATCTTATAGAATATATTAATTTTTGCTAGAGATACTTTACTAAGATACAAATGCTGGTTAAATTCTTCAACTTTTGAGCCCCATGCCCTTCTTAAAATTTTATCTTCAGCTATACTTGTGTAATTTTTTCTGCTTGATCCAGACTAATTTTTTAAAATGTAAGCACAACTTTTGTATGCTAGATAAAGTTACTCAATAACAAACTTGTTTTGCAATTTCAGCATAAAAGAGACCATTTCCTCCTAATGGGACGGTTCTGTTTCTTTTTACAATGCCGAAATCAGTTATTTTTTTTTAGTGCTATTGTATTAAGTTCCTTTCTTTAAGAAAAGGATTAAAATGTTAAAAAATATTATTCCTTAAAATAGAATGCATCCATGTGCAAAATTCCTTTCAGTAAAAAAGCGCTTTTCATAATCAAAAGGAACTACAGTATGTATTCCCAATCAAAAACATACTGTAGTTCAGTTAATGACATTTGATTGGTTCTCGGAACAGTTATTATGATGGACTGGTACATTTTTATTAAAATACATTCCAGCATTTATAACAAGTTATGTTTGATTTTAGATTAAAAGAAGCGTAATATTTTTGTAATATGGATACTTCACTCCTGCATTTTTATTCAAATTCTAAAATTACATTTGCTTTAATTTGATGTATATATAAACTTTTGTATTTAACAGAAAATTAATATATTCTGCAAGCACACAAAGAAGTTAAAAGACATAAAAATTTCAAAAAAGTGTCCACAAATTTGGCCATCAGTCGAGAATGCAATAATCAATGGAAATTTGCTTACATTTATTTACTTAAATTTCTATTGTCATATCAGGAGAACTAATGAAACCAGAATCTATATTTTTGCAGAACCATTAATGTTAACAAGCTAATCCTTTGTAGTTATATTTCACATTTATTATTTTACATACATATATTATCACATAATTTTTAACAATCCTTAACTTAAAAGTTTCGTGGTAGCCTGATTTGTTAGGGCGTTATCTGAAGGTAGTAAGTTTGAATCCCATCTCACCCTTGAATTTGTTGTGTTTATTAATGATAGCTGGGGCACTTTAACTATGTCTTAGTGTTTTTTATGTGAAATGATAGCTCTGGGGGTGGGATGCCATGTATTGAGAGGTATTTTTCTTGATATCTGTTTCTAAATTACGAAGCCTCCCGCCTTTGGCTGCTTCTTTATAACTGGTAGAATCTAACTCAAGGTTAGGTACAGAGAAGTATATACTGGTGCAACAGCAACAATATAAAGACACAATAAAAAAAATCATAATAGTGCATTAAAATTGCAGTAATTCGGAATTCTTAGCAACTTAGGTAATTAATTATATTTCAAAAAATTCTTTCTTCCATCCCAAATATTTACTTAACATAAAAAGAATACCCTGTTTTATCAATAAGATTTTCTTATTACAAATATGTATAGATTACTCATTTATGTTTTTATATAAAATAAGAAAAAAGAATTAAATTAAAAGAACATCAATAAATTTAGTTAGAAATAAACCTTGAAAAATCAAACATTTCTTACAATCACATAGCAATACTAAAAGAAAACATTTTTCAAATACAAACACGTATAGGAAATGTTTCTTTAAATTCTTATATTTCATCGGAAAATAAATAACATTAAAAAGTTTATAGATTTCTGTTACCTTTGAGATGCAACACGTACAGTTGTGCCTAGCTCTGAAAAAAACCTGCAGTTAAATCAGAATAGAAAAAAAATCTTGTTCAGTTTCCCTTTGACAGGGAGGTTTTAAATTCCGGGTTCTCCGAGACCTCATCATTTGGAGACAAATTTTTTATGTGCAATCCTCCTCCACCGGGTCCTCCCACTGAAAAGTGTTAAAAAATTGGATATGCAATCTACCTCAGCAAAGTGTATTTTTAAAATACCCAAGTTCCCCTCCTTTGTGCCGTTCCAAACCCTTATTGTTCCCTGACATCGGCTCCACCCCAACCCTTTTGTGTTGGAACTCAATTTTTCCATCCCTGTTGAACCGCCACTGGTGCCTCCCCAGGCAAACTCAAAGAAGTAATCTCACGGTTCACAGGTAATAGGGGTTTCAACCGGAGTCTTTACTCTCGTATTTCGTACCCAGGGGGCGCGTACATCACTTTTTTTTTTTATCTTATTCTTAGTCTCCTCTTAAACCTTTTTTTTCTTCGCTTTAACGTTCATCTTTAGTACAATAAAAACTGTATGAAAAAAGGTAATTATTATCGCCTGGCTAATGATGAATAATCTGTGATTAAAAATTTATATTTTATTTATCTATTTTTTATGTAAAAAGTGGGATTAATGTGTGAGCTATTGTTGGGATTTCTCAAGCTAAATGAGAAAATTTCCACCTTAATGATGGCAACCGAATGTTCTCCGAGTAATTACTATCAACCTTTGAATCAGAATCACCCATTGGTGCGAGACTAATATAGGAAATACTTAAATAATTATATAGAATTTATTTTTTGTTGGGGGACAGGACTCATTAAAATAAATCGGAAAAATCGACACACATTTTTTTCTTAGTTTTCTATTTTTTACTTCATTAAATTACTTTAAAAATGTAAAATAATTTCTTGATACTTTGTGGGCTTCATCCTCCAAGAGATTTAATACTTAAGTGAAGGGTTTGTATAGTTTCTTTTTCTTTTTTAACCATTGCTTATAACCATAGTGTTATAGATTTAGATATTTTTTGTCGAGTTTTTGGAAATATGGGGTACGCTGCTCCACTTTTCCAACTGAACCAAAATTTGGCGTAGAGTCCGATTTCCTCAATACACACATGCCATAGATACCCGTTTATAGGGTAGGCAAACCTTCACACTCCATACATACAAGGCAAGGACAAAGATAAGAGAGAGAATGAAGGTACATCCAAGCCCAAACCTGGATTTGAACCCAGGACCTCCCTACCCGTAGTCAGGCCCACTGATAACTAGACAGGGTGGGTGGCAATTAGATACTTAATTAATATTTAAGAATAAAATATATAAATCAGATGAGAATTATAGATTTGCATATACATGGCAGAATTGATCCTTTTTATTAGAAATTTTTGTTATTCAAATTTATTATAAATTTTTCATCATTTAAGCAAAAGTTTAAAAAAAAAATTTTAACGTAACAGGAAATATTGTCAATCGTATTGCTATAATTTTGTGGTTAAAACTTTTATTAAATAAGTGTGCTAGATGTAGTTTAAGCCCACTTATTTAATAAATGTTAATCATATATTTTTGAAAATTATTTTAACGTTTTATTAATTGATTTAAATATATGTATTACGATAGTTAATTGTTTAATTAAAGTGATATATTTCATTAGTCAACTCAAGTTAAGGAATATTAACTGAAGAGAAAACTGTCAAGAATTTTATATAGTTAGAATATAAATACTAAATGAAGCCAAAAAAAAAAATTGCATCCATTCTAGTATTCAGACGTTATTTCTGACTTTGCTGGAGATTTCCTACTTTAAATATTTGCAAACTTTGCTTTTTATCAAAACTTTGAAAATGAATTTTATTTTTACGTGTTTACGGAAAACACTTTGCGAGAAATAGAATTTAAAGGGAATAATTATTAGTTCAATTGAGAATTATATTTTATCTCTACGCAGCATCAATTCTTCTCTTATATCCCATCTGGGATCGGCCCATCCATTCCTTTATTTTCAACTGGTTTATTTTGCAAAAAAAGCAGAATGCATATGAATATCAAATAAATGCACTTTTATTAAAAAGTTATACTCTATTCGAATTACGTAATATTTTGAATCTGATCAATGCGAGTTGGTAATTAGAGTAAACAATGTAAATATTGGCAAATATTGTCGAATAACATGGGGAACAAATATTGACGAATAATATGGTGTTATTCAATGCAATAAATTACAGACGTAAATTGCTTTTTTTTCAGTCACAAACTCTTGATATCATTGTAGGAAAATTAACTTTAATATTCTACAATGGTATTAAGAAAATTAACTTCAATAATAAAATAACTCCTGGAAAATATTTTTGTTATCAAAAGAGGAACTGATTGGTTATAGTACAACAATCTCACATTTTGCTGACTAGAGATACGTGCAACAAAGAAAATCCGTCTCCTGTTAAGTCCGTGGACACCAACTTATAAATGAAAATGAAATCTTGAGAGCCTCTACATCAGCCATTGAAAACAACACTTAGCGTATACATTTGGTCTCAAAATTATGGATATTAATCTATTAATGTGATTAGGTTTCCAAAAGATCTTTAAAAAAAACTTCAATATCTTACTTCCAAATTTAATTTATGATAAAATTATTTGTCGTCTTATGAAATTTTGTGTGAATTCTTCATCATCACTTTTATCTTCAGTTTTCAAATGTGTTTTCAACATATCACAGTGAGCTTGTCTACCTGTTGTATCTAGTTATGATACATCCAAAATGTATAAAGCCGCGGTGGCCTGGTTCGTTAAGGCGTCGTTCTCATCATTGGAAGGTAGTGAGTTCGAATCCCTGATTAACCAAAGATCCCTCGTGTTCAATATAAGCAATCAGGGTACTCCCAATGACTTCAAAGTGAAGTATTTGGGTGTCTTCTGCTTGATTCCAGCTTAGACTTCCTCCAAGTTGCTTCCATCTAACTGTAAGAAACCAACTTTGGACTAGGTACCGGAAAGTGTACTGGTGTGAAAATGACTTCAGACGAGAATATGTTTAAAAGTCTTTCAAGAATTATCTCTATGTCCTTTGACATTATACAATGTATTACCATTTTAAGTTTCAATATAATAAGCCAAAATACAAGAACTTAAAAACTCAAAATTAATCAAAATTTTTACTACTGTCAATAGATTAACTACAAATTTGCATATTAGAATATCACATTAATTAATATAATAAAATGTATGCAGTCATACATTTTCTTAATTAACTGTAGTTTCGTAGTGGGATTGGTTGGTTATATTTTATATATGCTTAGAGATTTTATCTCTCTTGATACCTTGATTAAAAAAAGTACTTATTAATCATTAAGTAAAGATAAATTTATTTCTTGTTGCATGTAAAGCATATTAATCTGATTGTTTATACAAGCAATAAGTAAAACGTAACATCCACTTTAGGGTTAGTTTAAATCGGCAAGGACGATTTAAATGTGTTTTAAATTTTTTTTCTTACTTATCTTTTAATATTTTTAATCGATTAAATATTTTCTTTATTTTGAAATTATTATTTTCGTTTTTTTCCAATCAATACTTTTATTATATTATAAGTTCTTTTCAATTTTAATACGAAAATAAAGACTAATAAGTTTTTATTTAATAAGTTAAATATGGATATATTTCTTAGAAACAGAAATACATATTTCATTAGCAATATAATTTATGGAGAAAATTTTTGAAAAGAAATTTATTACAATATTAAATGTTTAAAAATAGACATTTTTCAGAAATGAAGGAATTTAATTTTGATAATTTAACTTAAACATATGATAATCTATATCCTAAACCTTGGTGGTTGATTTTTCTTCTTTTCAACGTTTTTCCCTTGTCTGGTATGTATCCCGTCATAAATTTATGGATAAATTTCTTTCCCAGATGAATGCTAGCCAATTCTTAGATTTATCTTTTATTCTCATAGAAAATCCATGACAAGAGATATCATATTTCATCAAAAAATGCCAGTATCACAGCTAAACAGTATTCTATTCTTAGAATAATATAATACTGTGAGACTTTAAGAATAAATTTGGCTCCTTTTAAACTATATTTTTTATTAGTATCAAATACATCATTCGTATTATATATAAAAGACAAATACTCATTTTATGTCCATAATTTTTTATTTAAAAATTTAAATAAAGCTTTAAGAATTTATTTTTTAACATCGTCTTTCATTCAAGTTTCTGATATTCCTTTAATTCAAAAGAAATTACTTTAATTAGAATTTAAAGAACTTAGTTAAATTTACTTCAATTATATTAACATTAATTTATTATAATGAATATAGTCAGTCTTACAAAGGACCCAGCTATTAAAAATTTCTTTTAAATACTTCAAATAACAAATTGAATATTTTCACTCTACTTTTAACTTCAATTATAATTACACACTAGCGAACATCATAGGAATTTCTAAAGCTAAGAAAATGATGATTTAAATTTGGCTACTTTTAATTTAATTTTGGAATTAATTTGGCTCGTTTTAAACTATATTTTCCATTAATGATAAATATGAACCTTATATAAGTTACAAAGCAAATACTTGTTTTATACTCGTAATTTCTATAAAAGAATTTAGGTAATACTTTGAGATCTTTTTAATATATATATATAGGTTTTAAAAGATTATTTAATTAAGGTGAACTTACTTTAATTATTGTTAAAAGTTACATATTTATATTATTTAAAAAATTTTATTATATACAGTCATCATCTCTTTTCAAAGGATATAGCATAAAATATTTATTCTGGATAAATCCAACTCAAACACATATAAGTTATTATTTTCGCTTTATTTTTAATTTCAATTATACTTAAACAACTCTTTACAAAATAGCAATTTGAAGCTTAAGAGAGTTACGATTAGTGAAATAAAACAATTGCTCAAGAAGGCTAAAAAAATATTAACGGATATTTTTTTTTATTTCTAATGGCGGGAACTCTTGAGCAAGTAAGTAACATTAGCCCATTTGCCGCAACAACGCTGTAAACTGCTTCTCATTTTATCGTTACCCGGTGGACACCTGTGAACCAAGTCACGAGTAGCATCACCCACGCCACACCACCACAAACCCGTTTATAGGGCGGGCCACATTCATCCATCATCTGAGGAAGGACAAGAAACACAGAGAGAGAAAGTACATCCATGCCTAAGCCGGGATTCGAACCCATGTCCTCCCCATCCGTAATCAGTTACGCTAACCACTAGACAGATTGGTCTGCAAATTAATGGATATAACTTTTGATATAGTTGATTTTTTGCGTTCTTTTAAATCTGCTATAATATCAATATCAAACTAATTACAGGACATAAAACTAAAACAGCATTACAAATCTTAATAATTATTTGCAACTATTCATACCATATTCATATTACTCTGTTTTTACCCTAAAAATCTTTTAAAATTTATAAAATTGGCATTTATACTATCGAACAAATTAAAAAAAATGTATGTAGTAAATAAATTGTTACTTTTTAATGTGTGTTGAATATAATTTGATACTCTTTAAATGTTAAACATTACTTAAGAGTTTTCCAGAATGCAATTTAATATAATTATTGTTTGATAATATAATCATTAGACAATTTCAGAATATATTAGGTTTTATAAAAAAAAATTCCTTATAAACAGTGTAAGGGCAATTATTTCAAAGAAATTAATACACTTATTTATAAACTTTGAACTATGATTGTCTTTTAATCTTTTTAGAGAATTATAAGCACATACATATATCATAAATTTATAAAATCATTCAAATCAAAAAGAAATTAATCTTTCAAATAAATTAAGTTTAAAATTTCATGTTATTTTCCATTGTGCTCATTTTCTTGAAGCATCACGTGATAATAAGGTTAAATAAGGAGGCTAGTTTTACGTAGGCTAATACCTCCAGACTACTCCTACTTTGGGTTCTACGATACATTTAACATAAATTGGGATTCTCAAAACATGGGTTTTAATCTGAGGCACATATCAAATCCGCCAATTCAATATCTTCTGCCTATTCAATATCTTCTCTCCATTCAGTATTAAATCCGCCGATTCATTATCTTCTATCTATTCAATATTAAATCTGCCTATTCAATATCCTCTGCATTCAGTATTAAATTCACATATTTAGTATCAAATCCACCTATTCAATATCTCTTCTATCTATTCATTATCAAATCAGCCTTTTTGTCTACTATATTCAGTATCTTTCACCAAAAAAGTTGCTGGAGGAGATTTCTGACCAGATTACCACTGTCGTTTATCTACTACCTACCGGTTGAACTATTGAAGGAAAGAAATATATAACTTATTTCAATTTAATAAAAATAACACATTGTTTAGTTTTGCTAGTTTAGTAAATAATTTATAACGGAACATGTGTCAATTTCGTTGAATAATGTAAGCTTTCTAAGAAATGTTTGATGGAAATTGGCATTCTCAATCCTATTGTATTTATTTAAAACCTATCAAATCCACCTATCTTCATATGGCGTATGTAATATCTTCCTGCGGAAATAGTCAGGTTGGGAAAAGCCTCATACCTTACCAAGTTGTCCTGGCTCTAAATCTCTGAACAATAATAGTCAACATTTTCGTCATATAACAGCAAGGATAATATTATATTTTCAATATTATATTATGTTATTCGCAATATTGAATAATATATTCACTATTGCGAATAACATAATCGGCCACATGAAAATTTCCTTGGATATCTTCAGCGTTCTATGGAACTTTTAATGTAATTTGACGTTCTCGACGCTATGGTTTTCTACTATATTGCGAATCGAATGGACTTGCTATCTATTTACCATCTTCAGGCAGAAGTATATAGGCAGGATGTAGCATTTTCTCATCTCACACAAATCTCTGAAGATTAACATATTTATCAAATAACTGCAAGGATAATATTTCGTTCGATTTTGTAAATGATTGATTACTAAACACGTGACGATTTCTTAGAATAATATCAGCGTCTTACGGGACTTTTAATGTGATTTAATATTCTCAAAAATGTTCTTCATCTCAACTATATGCCAAATACTGCAATTTTCATACCGTTTATCCACTTCCTTCTAGCGGAAGTGTTGGGGGAGGAAGCACCCCTTATTTATCAAGCTATCTCGATCGCAAATCTCCGAGAAATAGCAGCAGCATATTTGTCATTCGTTCAATTTTGTAAATAACCAAACACATGTCAATTTTCTTGAATAAGTAAAATGAACGTTTTTTGGTTTCATTTTAATGCGCATAAAGCAAGTAAAAAAGTTTTTTCAAAACTAACGGTTTAGAAAATTTCTTTCTCGCAAAAAAGGGAAATGATCGTATCTTTTCCGTCTTCGAGCGTATGTCAGGGCAATTGGCGAAAACAAATCCTCTGGATATAAAAGAATATATTAACGCCCCCATAAAAATGTAATATTCGGATCCCACAGTAATGTGTTTTCAACTGTGTGAACAGAATAACATATTCCCTTTCATTTTGTATCCAACGACCATGTCTGTCATTTATTTCAGACGTACGAAGAGATTCGACCATTTTTACTGCGATTTCGATTCATTTTGAAAGCCTTTTCGATATTCTGATGTCGATTTTTTTTTTACCTCTGCTACCCGATATTATCATCTGCGATTTTACGAGTCGATCGAAGAAGGTAATAAAAATTCGGATTCAATCTCGTTTTCTTTCGTTCATTTTTTTTCTATTTATTTCTTGAAAAAGACAAAAAAAAGAGCTCATGTTATATTTATGATTGACCTTTTATACCTCTAATATCTTTCCTCGAACATAGGAAAATGTGCAGAAAGAACTGTTGGAGTCGGATTTCCCAGCATTCGAAAAAGGAGTAGTTACAGTTAAAGTTACTGTTATGCATTTGCATGGGAAAAGAAAAAAAGAACGTTTTATTTCTTTTTTTTCCGGGGAAAATTTTCCTAAAAGCCTGTCAGGTGGAGAGAAACGAAAGATTTTTTCCACGGGGAGATGACTGCGGGCTTCTTTTTTGATCCGTGACGAGGTGAACTGTGCATGGATAGTACATCAACGGATGAAGCTTCCCCTGAAAGTGACATCTTGTGTCCGTAATGGATCTTAAAGTGATCCTTTTGAAATAAACTGCTTTTCCACGATTTCTAACCATATTTATTTTACTCGAATTTTAAATTGAATGAAGAATGCATTTATTTTAAAAGCACACTCTATATACATTTTTATCAAGTTTCACAAAATATTTTATGCTAAAATCATACATCATTTTATTATTAAAGTCTTAAAACTTGGTTCGAACAATAAATCTTAACCTGGTTGTTCTACTATATGACTTAAATTATATTTCAAAATCAATCTGGTTATTATATGACGCTATTTATAATATAAAATAAAATGCTGTTGCAAGATAGAGAGATTTTATGAAGATTCGTCTTCAATGAAATGTTTCTATGTTAAAAGAAAAGTTAAATTTATAATTTTTACTTTTCGAATTTTTATTTGGTAACAAGTATTGCATAATGATTATGAATAATAAATGTTTTAACTATTCCTGGAAAAAAAATGCCAAGCAGCTAACTCTAAAAATTATTTATTTCAATATGTTTAACAACAAATCATAACATAAAAACATTTGCAAAATTATGCAAAATGGCAAAGCATAACAGTTTACATTTATCTCGGTGATATAGCATTTCAAAACTCATTTCATGGCAGCTGCAATTTCACTCTGCTTGTTGCCGCTCGACAACAGTTAAATTCTTGTTGCCAACTGCAGTTTTATAAAATGGTTACTAATAAATATATTATAATTACACTTAATAAATCTATGTTCCTTACACATTTATAAAGTTATCTCTTAACACAAACTAAAATGTGGGTTTATTTTTATAAATTTTACCTAACTCGGATTGTTAGTTTCCACAAAAAGATTTTAATATGATAATAGTATTGTAATAATACTTTATCTCCATATTATTAAAATTATTTTTTTCCTGAGATGAATGTAAATTATTTCGGAAAAATTTGTATTAAAATGATTTAAAACTAGAAAACTATGAGGGATACAGAATAAAAATAAGAAGGTATTGAGTAAAATAAATAGGACTCAAAATAAAACTGAAAGTAAACTTTAAAAAAAAAAAAAAAAAAAAAAAAAAAAAAAAAAACATGTTTAGGAAACGAATGAAAAGAAAGAAGGAATGTGACTTAAATAGGGTTTAGAAAATCAAAGCAAGAGTGAATAAAACTTAGCATTGAGCATAAAATACGACTGCAAAGAAGACTGATAAAGGTAAATACGAATAAATTTAAAATGAATGGTTTTGAAATAGGGTAAGCACTAAAATTTAATAAAATAGTAAAGTTATGTATATTAAAATGAAAGCTTAGTTATTTTTTATTATTCTAAGAATATAGGAATTAATTATTATAAAAAATAACGCAAATTTATACTGAAATTTTTATTTTACATTTTTAATTATCATCAACATGAATACACATTAGGTTAACTTTTTAAACATTGAAACTAAAAGCTTGTATCATCAAGCTTGTATCATAGTTACGATTACCTTTGATTAGGTAATTTTATCCAAATTATTATGTAATTTTGGTCAAATGATTCCTCAATGCACACTTAATACTAAATTTAATTTGTTGAAATTAGACATAATTATTTAAATTGTCTAATTTTCTAAAATTTCTTGTATGCGAAAATACCAAATCTTAACTGAAATTATATCCTTGTACATATGTTACAATGTTGTCAGTTATTCTAACACTGACCGAGGAACACGATGATGTATTTTTCATGTGTTTCTATTAAACAAATACGTATTTTCTAAGTGTTATGACGTCATCCGTCTCACATTTTGCTTGAGTTCAGAAGTTGACCCTTTAGATTGGATTTTAATTATTTTGAAAGATAGAAGAAACACATGAGAGATTGATGTGCGATCGACTTTTGTTTGTCTTGTGAAATTTCGGGAATTAAAAGCAGCTTTTACATCACAATATTTTTAGGAACTAGTTCATAAACAATGAATTTTTCTTATATTTTGGATTCCTGTTGCTTAAAGAGGAAAAAGTAGTTCTTGGCCTGTTATTTTTATCTATAACTTTTAATGAATAAACTAATAATTGAGGGATAGAGAGTCAAAGAAATTTCAGAGTTCAAAGAGCATAGCGATATGAGACAAAAATCAAACGTCATTCGTAATCCAAGAGTTGATTCACTTTGCTTAAAGTTAAAAAATATAATTCAAAACCAAATTGTGATATTTTATTCACTTATTTTGAAAATAACAGTTTAGACTAATATTTTGTTGCTCACATAGTTAAGAAAAGTAAATCAAAAGTCTCTTGTAATCAAGGAATTTCTTCTGCACTCAACTGAGGTAGGAGAGTCAAGAGTCATTCTTGGTTCAAAATTAATTTCTTGTCTATCGACATAGTTAAGAAAAGAAAATTAATTCATAATCGAAAATAGGTGTCATGTAATTGAGACGTCATTCATAATTCAAAATTAATTTCTCATTCACAGAAAAAGAAGATGAAATTCTAAACTCTTATGTAATTCAAATTTAATTTCTTATTTACTTTTTATTTTGAAAGGCTAGATTCAAAAATCATTTATAATTAAAAAAAATTGTTTATTACTTTTTTAGTTGAGAAAATATCTTTTTAGTTGAGTCTAAAGTCATTTATGGATTAAAAGTAATTAAAATAGTTGAAAGTGGAAAGACATTCAAAATTTGAATGTGATTACTTACCAGCACATTATAATAAATTGGTTACATGCTTTATAATCATTTCTTGAATGAAAGCTAATAATATGTGTATCTACGTTATAAGTACATCAAATTAATAGTCTGAATTATTTATTTTTCACCTGATTTATTATAGAGGAATCTTGGTGTTGCTTTTGTCAACAATTTCCCTCTTAATTCATCTCCAAATATTTGGGCAATCGAGACATTAGCATATTCTGTAAGGCAAAGTAATTGATTATAGAAGTTGAATAGTTGGATGTTTTAAAATCACTTTTTTTAGATGATAGCCGATTTTATCAGGATGGGGAATGTATTAATACTCATACAAGTACTTAATCATAACTAACAGTCCAAATTCTATTTATTTTGCAACTAATTTAAAATTGAGGAACACTGGTACAGATTTTGTGTTCTGCTTTCCATTTTACTTTCCAAATATTTGGCCAATCGAGATATTAGTAGATTCAGTAAATAAGATACGGAGTATCTGTATATTTGAATTAAATAGCAGAATGTTTTATAATTACTTTTTTTTACACAATATCTGACTTTACCAGGATCTATTGTGTAAGTGCATGATAATTAAAATTAATAGCCCGAATTGTATTTATTTTGACTTAATTTAAAACAGAGGAATCGTAGTGAAGCTTTTGTTATTTTCTTTTGTAACTTTCCTTTTTCTATCTACAAATAGTTAGGCAATCGAAACGTTAGTATATTCAGTAAGCAACGCTCTACTGAATATTTACAAACACAGAGTCTTAAATAACTGGATGTTTTATAATCACTTTTTACATGGTATCTGATTTTATCTGTTAGAAATGCTAATCATAAAATTTGTTTACTTCGCAACTTTAACGCTAATCATATAGTTCGATTTTAGATTCACATCCCAAACATAGGAGGACTGACGCAGGGTAAAAAAAAAAGTCTTTAAGAGATGGATGGAACAATGTATCAAAATGATCAATTTTGTTTGGATTCTGCAATTGCGTGTTTTCCATTATAGATTTCAACAAAAAAAAAAACTGAAACATGTATTAATATGTAAATGGTATTGTGTACAATATATCTTCCGAAGAGTATATATGCATACTGGAGAGCATCTGCGTTTTCATGAGGTTAGGTTTACGCTAATAGAAAATCATATAAATAGAATTTGTCAACATAGAACAAAAATAAATATTGCCGAATATCTAGTTCAAGAGCCAACATAACCGGTTTCTAAAAGCACTCCCTGCAAAAATTCATATCTTAAATAAAAACCACTTTGTATTGAAAATATGCTTAATCGAATAAAATTTATATTGTGAAAAAAATTAATACTGCTCAAAAGGAGGAATGTATGTATATAAAATATGCATTGCTTTTCACTGTCATGAACATATAAATCTAGAGATTTATATTTTTCCGTACTTTCATTGATTCCTGACTTTAGCAGTGATACAATTAAAATATAGATTAAGTTTTGATAATATTACTATATATTTCTAGACAATATGTAGCCCATATTCTTATATTCTTACTTCCTTTTTAATACATTGTTTTATAATGAAGCTATATATTATTTTTATCTCTCGTTTACATAAAATTTTTATTTTAAAAATTATTTTATAATTTTGTTCCTGTGGGCAAAATAGTTTAAAAATTACATTTTTATGAGTTCTATTTGCATATGGAAATTTAAAGTAGAAAAAATGTACATATTTGACAAAAAGGTACCGACACTTTATAAATTCGTCTATTTTAAATTTGCATATGGAAAATTAAAGAGTAAAAAATTGCATATTTGACAGAAAGATACCAATACTATATAAATTCGTCTATTTAAAATTTGCATGCTGTAAATTTAAAATTTACATATTGTAATTCTGATCTGCGACAGAAAATTCTCGATAGTTTACCCCATAAAAATGATAAAAATTTGCGATGTCATTCCAAGGTTGATGTGCAATACTTTTAAAAATCACTGCGAAAACAAAATAGTTTGAGAAAATATCACCACAAAGGAAACATTTTAGTATACAAAGTGGGAATTTCTTAAAACTTGAACTTTGAATTCTGGCAACATCTGATGTGATCCACATGCCGCGCACTTGTGCTTATTATAAAAAGAAAATATCATCACGAACACGAAAGAGTTATAAAAAAAAAATATTTGACTGACACGAGCGCACAAGCTTAAAATTTTAGATTTCAGATAGCAAAGAAAAAACAAAAATCGTTATCCACCAGCTGTTAGAGACAAGGAACCCGCTTAAAGCACCCAAATGCCACCAATGGCAACTTGTTCTAAATTCCCTTTTCATATGGCCGCTTAGAATTCTTCCCCTCGCTTTTTCCCTACCTTTTCCCTATTTTTGCTTATGTTAGTCCTTTTAAAATGTATATACAGCATAAGATTCGGAAACAAAAATTTGTAGTCTGATGTTCTTTTTTTTAAATATTTTTCTGTACCGTTTTCGAAGGAATGTCAGTTTTTATAATTGATTGAAGGACAACTTGAATTTGTATCAATCAAATACAGCATTTTTGAAGGAAAAAAAATTGATATTATTTCAGAACTCCGAGTATTTCATTTATTTGTGTGATTTATGATCCTTATCTTTTTTTATTTTAATACGATATGTATATTGCATATATTATTAATTTAAATATGCACACAATGCATTTCTAAATTTCCTCAAGAATTATTTTTAAACTTCGTTTCCAAAGTATTATTTACTTACATTAAGACATATTCTTGTATTAAGATATTTAAAATATGAATCCTAAAATCTAAAATTTCTTAAACTTATTTGATATACACACTCGAAGTAAAAGCGAAACAGTATTTTTTATTTGCATACTAAAATATAGGGATTAATACGAGAAAATCATTGCGGCATATCATCTTACCTTCTTTATGATAAATTAAAAAAGAAAATCAATAAAGATATTTAAATAACAAGTGCGTCATGGTATATTGTTTAACAGAATTGTTGACACAACAGACGAAAAATAAGAGCTTATCTTAAAATCATCAGGTATTGTTCTAAGTAAACACAGCGTGGTAAAATAAGCCTATTTTTCTTTCTTTCTGAGACTTTTGTTGACTCTTCTCTGAATGAAGGCATTTCACGAACCCGCATCTCTTGTTTGGCATTTTAAAAGGGTTCATTTTCCTTATTTTGAAGATGCTCGATGTTTCTCTTAATGAATAATTCGAATTCATTTAAATAATTTTTTAAAGAGATGAAAGAAAATAGCGAAATATACACACACATATAAATATCTCTGTTTTATTATGTCAGATGTGCTTACAATAATCAAATTAAACTCTTTTGCAGAAAAGCACCATGAAGGGAATGGTTATTTTTGATGAAATTGTATATGTGTATACATGGATAATAGGATGATCAAAAAATCAAAGTCCTTCCTAATCATTTCATGGAGTGTTCGAATTAGTAGTTGGTCGAATTGCTCTTGGTGGTAATGCATTCTTGAATTCGTCGAGGCAAGGAGTGGTAGAAGTTTATATTGCCACACATTTTGCCAGCCATTCATCAGCTGTTACTTTACATCTGATTTATTATGTGGGTCCCGTATCTTGTGGCCTACCATGTCAGAGATGACCGATGGGTGAAAGGTATGGTGACTTTTCTGGAAAAGTATCAACAGCATGGTAGCAATCCAGAGATATGCGAGTGATACGTGGCCTGACATTACCTCATTGGAAACTGGATGACGTGCCCTGAAGGGTAATGCAACCGGCCGTTGGATCGTATCAACATAGCGTTGAGCTCTTAAAGATGTACTGAGGATGGCTTAAGATGACATGCTGTCACAAGAAATAGTGCCCCACACTATCACACCAGGAGTTATGGCTGTATACCTTATTAAGACAAAGGCTGATAGGGACCGCTGGCCCCGTCCTCTCTAGATATGATCATCTGCTTCAAGAGTGAAGAAAAATTCGACTATACAATGCCAGTCTGATGGCAACCATCATAATCGGCTCCGACACCGCTCCAGACAACTTAGTCGATATTGTGAAGTTAAAGGCACACGCCTTGAAGGCCTCTATAAATGTAACCCCGTCTCAGACAAGTTCCGTGAGATGCTGGATGGTATTATTACTTAATGTATAGACGAGCCGCCTACTCTGTATAGTGGTCAGCGTGTCTGATTGCTGATAGTGAGGTCTGGGTTCGAATTCCGGTTCGGGTATACGTGTACTTTCTCTTTCTCTCCCTCTTGACCATGTCCTTTCCTTTCATGAATAAAGTGTGAATGGTTGCCTACCCTATAAATGGGTTCCTATGGCATGTGTGTTTATTTGTATAAAAGAAATCATCTCCAGTTATACTCTTCAATGTGTACTACAAGTATATTAGCATAAAGCTCCAAAAATGTCCGTCATAACCTAACTTGTGTAGAAGAGGATATAGTATTTTGAGTAGTCGACAATGATTCCGTTGGGGCGACTCAGGACTGGCGAACACAATCACCCTATCTTGCCTCGTCTTTGCGCTCCTTGACTTTTATTTCGTCGGCAATTTTCTAATAACCATCATTGCCGCCAACATCTTTGCACAGCAGTGTCTTTAAGCTGCAAGTAGCAGCCTGTTGCTTGGTATGACCACACAGCTTTACGCAACCCTGCAATGCAACCACGTTCGAACTCGTTTCATTTTTTTAAGGTCTTCGCTATCATTTTAGTAGCATTTTTGGTTGTTTCTTTACGGAATTAAAATGACAGCAACAAAAAAGATTAATTTTTCCTTTCTGTTACTAGTTTTATACTTTCCGAATTGCCCTCTAGAAATGCAACTATGATCGTAATTCCTGTTCATTTGCTTTGAAACTTTGATCATTTGTATGTTCAATCAAGATGTTTTTGCATATGAAATTTCATCATGATCCCGAAAGTCATTCTTGGTGCTTCGATTTTTTTGCAAAAGAGTTTATTCTTGTCTATTGAAATTTTAAAATTTATTATTATACATTAATAAAACTTTTAAAACAAATTTCTATTATAAGAAATATTTTATAACTAATTTTATATATAATACTAATAGACCAGACTTCACAGCGTTAGGTGGTTCTGCCTTTTAAAAGGAAAACGTATACGGAATTTTCAGAGAAAATGTGCGATTCAGAAAAATAATGTTATTTGATTTTTAGTAACACTTGTTTCGCTCAAAGTATTGTTTAGCATCATAGAATTGTACTTCACATGTACGTCAGCTAAAAATAGTGAACATAGGATTGAAAGTTTGAAAATTCCTTTTTCAAACGTTCGATTCCATGTTAGCTTTAGATATTAAGAAAATATTGCTTTTAGTTGAGTTGTTAAATAAGAAAATGTGGCTTTTTTTAGCAGTTTTAATAAATTTTCGATCGATAATACATTGGGAAAACCGAAAACACGTCTCTGCAAGGGATGAAAACAATCCTTTTCCAAAATCAAAAGACGTAAATATAGTTATTTTTTTAAAAAGTCATAATGTCGGAACGTAAAAAAAATATTTGATGTCATCCATTTTTCCTCTAATCTCAGTGGTTACGCATAGTTCACTATTTTAAAAACCTCCATTCTTGATGCGAGCAGGATTCCGGAACAATATGCATTGGGATGTAAACAGCTTGAGGGTGAATTTGAATCCATATTAATTATGATTTAAATTAATAACAGTCGAAAAAAATGATGTCTTACTAAATAGCCAAATTTCTTAATATAATTGTAAAATTTCTGTAATGCCCACACAAATCAAAGACAACTTCAAGCATAACTATTTAACAGATTATGATCCACAAGTTTTTTTTTCATTACTCAATTCTGGTGTGCTCCATTTTGTTATCTTTCACTCGCTTTTATGTGTGCTCACGCGAATGTTTTCCTGAGTAGGCGTATATGCGCGCACATTTTTGCGTGCGTTTCTCTAACAAACGATATTATAATTCTGAACGATAGAATTTACTTATCTCCCTTATTTAAAATGCAAAAAAATTGTCGATAAAGGAAAGTATTTTTACGATTTCTATCTATTTTTCAAAATACTTCACACATTGCTCATTCAATAAAACAGCTTTTTATACATATTTAAAAAGCAGTATTATAAATTTATTGAAAAAAATTGATAAACCAATGTGCAGGTAAGAAAGCATGCTGTAATTGAAACTTACATTTAATGTATAGGATGGTAATTATACATATCTTGCAGAATTTTTGTTTAATAAAATAGAAACTATATAAACGAAATAAAAATTGCTTAAACTTAACCTTTTACGCAATATTAAGCGTATACACTAAGAATAAATAGTTCTACCAATTTTGGAGAACCTAACAAAGATGGAAGTTAAACAAATTTCATTTTTCTTTTATTAATTTTTTAAAATTATAAAATACAAGAATACGGTAAAAATAAGAATACGGTGTGACAATTATTTCGAGAAAAGACAATACAACTATTCTTATTTCACTAATTTGTGGCAGTTTATTCAACTAGTGAAAAACGATGATCAACATGGGAGAGTTCTTCATAAGGCAATAAAAATAGCCAAAGTAAAGCGTTATTCTTTTGCAATAATTTGCTTAGGAAATGCACAAATGTATATCAACAAATTTGTTAAATCATTTTCACCTTTAAAGTAATTAAAAAAATTCTTGAATTCTTTTCCGAGAGATATTTTTTGAACAACTTTACACTTTCAATAATGTTTACTTACAGTATAAAACACAACATATATAGAAGCTAATATTACATATATGTTATGAATCTATCTAAATAAAATACTTATTTTATTTATCCTTCTAATTTTAATCCACGAAAGAAATGGGAATACCTGCAGAGAATAAAATAAATTTGATATCAGGATGTTAGTCTCTTACTAAATTGAATCATAAACTGTATTTCATTTATAAATTTTGATTAAAAAATCATTTATTCATTTAAGTCAAGATTCATTTAAGCTATAAATAGCGATGCTTTGAACTCATTATAAAATTGTTTTTGCTATGAACATCGTTCCGGAATTCTGCTCGCTTCAAGAATGGAGGCATGCGATTATTTCACTCTTTTTAAAATAATGAACTAAGCATAGTGTCAGTGTTAGAGAAAAAACTATTTTTCAAAACTGCTATGCAATAGAAAAATGTATTCTTCTTTCTAGACTTTCAGCATGATATTTTTTTTAAAAAAAATAATGACAATTTTATTTTTAATTTTTTTTTTTTGAATTTTTAAAATAAAAATTAAATATCGTTAGAAACTAGTTTGTGCGCTCGCTTTTCGCAATACATAATCTCTGGCTTCCGATTCAAAGTACCTGGGATCAATTCCCATCTCAGCCGTGGATGTTCATAGTGGTTTCGAATGCAATTTAAATTGCAGGTCACAGTAATTAGTCTTCGTATGCCAAAAAGTACGTTAAGCAATAAATAAACCAAACCAATACTTTGTTAATCGGAAATACCTATGAAAAAATGGAGGGAGTCTCGAATTTAAAATGTATAACTTTGCAAATAAAATGAATTTCTATTTGGCATTAAATTTGACTTCAGAGGGTCTATATGACTTCATTTCACTATTCAACATAACATTTTGAACAAAGCTAAGTAATGAAAAAAGAACCCCCCCCCCAAAAAAAATGCTTTCGGCGAAAGCTTAGCTCGCTAGTATTTGATATAACAGTATTAACGAAATATCCTCTTTATAAAAACATTGATGAGAGTTACGCATAATAATATATCCAGTCTAGTTGTGCTCATTTACTACTAGCCACAAATTATAAATGTGATAACAAAATCTTCCTGTGATCTTAGAAAAGTGCTTTTCGAAACCTTACTATGCTCCAAAGTTCTTAAATACCAACAAACGATAACTTCAATTGTGTTGTTTTTGTCTCAAGCATCCAACAGCCTCTTTATTTCACTCAAGTCATTCATTCTTCTTAGGGAAATTTATAACGCATTATATATTAAAATGATATTATCACATTGTATAGTGATTACCATTTTGTCTTCCCAAATGGTGACCGAGTCTCGGATAAATGCATCATGAACGCTGATCATAATTTCGATTACATCCATTTTGGTGAGATTAGAAATTATTTGGTTTCTGTTATGGATTCAAACTAAACTAACACATTTTAAATAAAATTTGTTATGGCTTTGCGCGTAATGTTTTATTATTGGTATGTAATTTAAAATGAAGTTTTATTGTGAAATGTTGAGCTGAAATCGTAAAGTAATCACCATCACTGAATCCAATCAATTTCGAGAATAAATATATGAATTCACCATCCACAAGATGAATCTAAGGATGGTGAACTCATATATTGTTATGATAATATTGAATGTTAGGAAACTTAACCTTTTCCTTTAATACGATAGCAAATGCTTATACAGGGAATTTTGTAATGAAGCTTAGTGGAGCACTTGGTGCAGGTCCTAGGTTCGATCCTCAGGCTTGGAAAGGCTGACTCAACTTTTCATCCCTTCAGTCAATCGTTAAAACGGAGTGTCACGTATTCTTGGGAACCAAGCACTAGGAGTTCCGTGTTATGCTGACTACTTATCAGGATCATAGGCTTCGTACACCACGCAAGTTGTCATGAAGACAGAAATAAGTACTTTAGGCCTTGGATCCCACATGAGTTGTCATGCCATTGAGTTTTGTTTGTTATTTTTTAAGTTTGTAATGACAAAGTAAATATAAAATTTAATAAATAAATGATCTTAAAATTAAAATCGTTTACCTCATCACGGTTTAATTCTAACTAATATATAATTTTCAATGCGTATTATAATTCTTGAGTATAGCACTCACATGGTATGTGCTTTTAAACATAATGCATTGAATACTGAATTTTCTGCCTTATATCAATAGATTTATAATTTTTACTATTAGTTCACTCTCTCTATATTTATCTTGTTCAAATTTTTACACTTTTTATTCGTCCACTCAAATACAAATTAATTTTCTTAAACTAGTAGTGGATGACATTTTATGCTAATATAGTTATTTTAATTATTAATTCATTAATTAAATTAAATTTAATTTTAATTTTGTAAAAGAAAAGAGTTGTGGGAGAAAAAAACATCATTGTGTAGTAATGCCATCTGTTGGCATCAACAGTTACTATCATTACATTTCTTACATTCTTAAATTTATTTATTTTTATTATCTTGTTAATGAGTTTATTGCTTCCTTTGAAAACTCAACTTTGTGGTTCAGAAATAAATTAGAGAGAGATATGAAATATGTGATGTGAGAGAGACAGAGAATTTTTTTTCTAATTTAAAGAAAAATGAAGGAAAATTATTTATAAAAGACTTTATGAAATGGAAAAGTTGTCTTGCAGTAGCAAAGAATGGAGCATCGGCGTAGAATCTATTAATTTAATGTACATGTCTTTGAATTTGATGAAACCACTTTATCTCATTTTGGGTTACAAAAAATAAATAATAACACTCTAGAATTTTATTTTAAAACGGAAAACATTTCTTTAAACACAAAATCATTCATAAATGAATCACTGTTTTGATTTTTAACCATGAAGCAATTCTTAAACCACGACATCCAAAAATTTATAAAAATTCATAAGTTTTATTTTACTTCAAGATTAAATATTCACAGCATCTCTGGCAATGATGATAATGATTCGAAGCCAAACTGATGAGTCATCATTTCTAAAAATAGCCAAAGTTATGATAGCGCGATAGTTATAGTTAATCACCACTTATTCTCTTGTGACGAGGCGTAATTTCCCCCAAGAATCAAAAGAAGTCAGAGTTTTGAAAGGCAATTAGAGTAAATGAGCAAAGGAAGACTTAAAGGAGGCTCTCGCTGACATTAAATATATCCTTAAAATTATTTAAATTTTATTTTGAGAAGTTTTCTATTCATACTATACTTAGAAGTGATTTTTTTATTGTAACTACTACATTTGATCTCATAAATATGCTTTCGAATCTGCTGAACTCCATGATAAACTATTCCCAATTTGAATTTTTGTCGTTATATGAGTATTCCTTAAAGATTTCTTATTTTTTAATGACTTTTAACGATAGTGATTTGAGTAATACTGAACATTGGTTACTTTATTTTTGTTAATTTTTGTTACATTTGTTCATGTTAGAAACTAGAATTTGGGGACGGTTAAACACACTGTGCCGGATAAAGTTCTAGACGATTTGATCTTAGCATTATAACTTTTATTTTGAAATATTGATCCTTTCAATCTGGTTATTGATAAAAAAAAATTTATATTTGTATCACATTAAAAGTGCAGAATGATTTGTTAGTGGTAAAGTTTGAAAAGAAAAATTCCCAAAACGCATAACCTGAAATATTTAAAAATGGTTAGGAAAAGAAAAACTATAAACTCTTGCTTTGCTTCAGATTCAAATAATAAGAACAATATTTCCAAGAGCTATGTTGATTAGTTTATGATTTGTTTCCTTATAAAACATTAAAACAATTCGTCGCTTTGAATTCTTAATGTACACCGTCATGGATTTGTAGCACGTAGTAATGGAACTCAGTTTTGAACTCCACAATTGAATATGATAAATTATATTATGACGTAACATGTCAAATGCTTAGTTCATACAAATATGTTTGTTGTTGATCGAACGATCAAGAAAGATCAATTTGTATGTATAGTCCTCAGACTTCTGTATTTCTAAAATTTTAATTTTATTGTAATGTAAATGATACCACTGGGGGTGACAGGTCAAGTATTCGGGGTTTTTTTTTGCTTGGTCTCTATTTCTAAATTGAGAAAACTCCCACCTTGTTGCTTCTATCTAGCTGGTAGAGCCCAACTCAGGGTTAGGTACAAGGAAACATGCTTTTGCAACGACAACTTACCGTGATTGAATTATCAGAACCACGGTGTTTAAATTAGAGAGACATGGTGCTACCCATGTCACTTCTGAGAAAGAAAAATAAATGCTGCATTCAAAAAGATTATCTTTCAAAATATGCTCTAGTGTTTAACGGTTTTTTCCTTTGACAGAACTTGACCAGTTTTTTCTCATTATGATATGTGAGTTTGGGGGTCTCTATTTACAAAAAGTTTTTCTGAGAAGTGAGAGTGAAGTCTTAGAAAGACTTAACGGGTGTTCAAAAGTACTTTATGATAGTATTTGGCTGTCATAACTATTAGCTTATCCACTGAGTTGCTTTAGAATTAAGTAATCGATGGCCGTTTTCCAAAATATTGAAATAAGGTAGATGCTGGTGCTCATGTAGAAATCACCAATATCACGCTTGGCCGTTAGCAAAAGAATATATATTGACTAGGCTGTTGAAAATTTCATCAGTTCCATAAACAAGTAAGTATATCATGTGACCAGGTGAGGATTAATACCATACTAGTACGCATTTCGAGCAGATACTCACAATTTTTATTTTTAATCAAATTCAAGCAACTTGCATCTAGAATTGTGTTCGGGGAAGAACGCAATGCTAGATGCAACTCTTCTTGATGTGATAGTTGTGAAAACATTAATTATTATTATTTCGTATTGATACTTATGTTTGACATTGAGTTGTTAATTCAGAATTCACTTTAAACTAAATCTAATTTGAATTATTTGTTGTATGAAAAGAAACAATAAATTGACAAACTAACGAATAATTAATAAAAATAGGCAGTATAATATAAAAACACATTATTCATTACTTATAGCAATGCTTCTCAATCACTGCGCCGCGGTACATTTGAATGCCATATAATTCTTAAAATGTGCCTCCAAATTTTAGAAATGTAAAATTATAATGTTTTTATACTTTCGATTAAAATTTGTTTAAATCAAAGAAAAATACACTGTAAAATAAAAATTGCTTTTACAGTTAAGAATATTTTTTAAAGTTAAAAACTGTTTTTATCTTCCATAACTGTGACTTTTCGTAAAGTGTAATATTTGCATACGTGAATAAATTTCAGTGGTTTCCAATATCTACAATTACAATTTTCTACATCTTATTTGTGTGAATTTGGATTTTCAATATTAACCAACATAAAAACGAATAAAAGATCGAGACTGTTCAATGAAGAAGACGATATGAGACAAGTATTGTCATTTTTATGAACAAATATAAAGGAAATTATCGAAAAAAAATTAAGCCGAAATTTCTCATTAAATATATCTTTATAATTACATTGCAATTAATTACTTAACAAACGTGCTATTGTTGTACATACTATATTATTTAATTTTGCATTCAAAATTATTATCATAAACTATTTTACATATTGCATTATAAGTAAGTAAACAACTTCTAAACTTATCTTTTTCTTTGTGTGCCGCCACAAAATAAGTTGAGAATCTCTGACATATAAGATAGTAATGTTTATTTATATTTACTACTTAATTCTCACAAAACGTGATGTAATAAATAACTATATTTTTTGCTGTAATAAAAGTATTATCCATACTTGAAAGGGAAAAATGTATTTTCAGAATAAAAACGATTAGAAATTTAAAAGTTCAAATGAATTTTAGTTTCATTTGGAGTTTTTACTTGTTTAATGATCATTTCTATTTATTAAATTTTTGTCTGATTTAATACTAGAGATAATTTTCTTCTGAATTGACATTCTTTTTCCTCTTTGAACTATATTTCATGCGTTTGTTTCACACTGCTAGGTATTCCGTAGTATGATTGTATTTTTATTATTGCTTATAATTCATTTTCCTAAGCTCTATAAATGCATGATAATCTAACATAGAAATTTGCTACCAAAAATAATGTATTATATGTTACAAATAAATTTTTAATACACTGCTTTAAAATACTCAAATAAATGTGGAAGTTGAGGATCTAATCTTAAACAGCTGGAAAATATTTTAGAATTGAGTATATTGAGTTATTTTACAATATAATCACGACACAAATCACTAGCTTTTTCTAGCCAATATTTCAAAATCATTCTTTAAATTATGTGCCAAAAAACATATACTCGCCAAGCTTAATTATAGTGAATTTGGAAATCGCGTTAAATAAGAAAAAGTGAAAAAATTTTCACTCTTTTCCTATCTTATAAAGTATTACCTATCGAAGTAAAACTAATGAAATTTCAAATTATTATTCAAGTAATTTGCAATTCATAAATTAAAAAATGTTAAAAAAAAATGGTTAAAATTAATATTGCAGCACAAGATAACTTATTTATTAAAGTAATTTTAATTAATTTAAAAATAAAATACCTACGTAAAATAAATATTATTACCTTATTAAATATTGTTACATTATTAAAATATACAGGACAGATTATTAAATGAAAATTACCGAATTTCTTAATAGCAAAATTAAAAACCAATAAAGAAGAATATAGGAAACTAATTTGATCTTTGTTAAATCATTTAATTCTATTCTATATTTTACATTAAAAATTATATTTTAACATGAATGTGAAATTTAAGTAAATCTTATTAATGGAAATTAAATTTAAGTAGTTATTTTCCAAAGAAACATTTAAAAGCAACAGAAACGAAATAAAATTGTTTTGCTTAGGAAAATTTTAGGAAATATAAATTTTAAATATTTTAACTAAAATTAATAGATTTTATTAAATATTATGGATATAAATAAAATCACAGTTAATAAAAATTAATCATTTTTATAGAAAAATGATATTTTCTTAAACTCGTGCCAAAGAAATTAAATGAAAAAGAATTAAAAGCAGAACGATTAAAATACAAATTAAATTTCTGAATTCAGAAAAATATTTTTTTCTTTAACTGGAAAGAATTAAATAAAAAGGAATCAAGTCAAACGGAAGTCACGAAAAATAATTCAGCTGTAAAATTTGAAATCAAATTAATAGCCACAATTTAATTTACCAGGAGAAATTGATTTCGAAAGAAAACTTTAGTTGATTATTTTCATCGTAATTCAAAATTACTTTCACTGAAAATCATGTTCCTATACTAACACCCAATAAGTAAGGAATATTTATGATTCTTAATAAAGTTACTCAAATTTAAATATATGATTTTTAAAGAAATTAATTGATGAATTCGTTTTTATTTTACTTTAGCAAAAGATCACTTTCAATGTATTTATTAGGTATTTTATTGTACATTGATCTTACAATTTTCGAATTTAAAATAAACTAAGAAATAATTAAATATAAGATTAATAAACTAAGAATAAAAATATAGTAATAAATAATTACTGTGATTTTTTTTTAATATATTTTATATTGAATCAAATACGATTTTTCACTTCAATTTTTTAAGTATTTTAATTTGTTAAATTTGAAAATATGTTGTTTGCCTGTTAATTTGCAATTCACGAGTTTCAAGTGCTTATTGAAGAAGGTTTGTTGAAATTTTAAATCTTTTATGCCTTCACTATCAAAATTTGTGGCATTTTATTGACTTTTGTAAGGACAAAAGTCAATAAAATACAATTTATATGCGTATTGAATATTGTATTAAAAGGTATATTGGAATTTTTTTCAAACAAGAACATTCTGATTTGCTAAATTAATTTTATTAATTAAATTTTAAAAAATTTTAAGATTAAAATGACCATTTTTCTTGCAACTGTCAGAACATTTATTAAATTTTATGCAATTTAGTGAATACAGTTTTGATTTATTTACATGAAACATGAGAGATTATTTTGTTGCTAAAATAAATAATTAGTATTAAATATTTCATTGTAAAAAACGAGCACATTTACTCAATTTGAAATTTTTATCCTATTTAATTTTTAAATAATGTAAAATAACAAACGACAAACTTAAAAAGCTAAAAAGAGTATTTTTTTAAAAAAATATTGTTTATGAAAAACATTTCTCTTTGTTATTTTCAAAGCAGCATTTTGAAAGACTCATTTTTAAGCATCATTGCTTCTTTATTTCCAAAAAGATCAAATAAAATAATGAACGCACTTACCTCATTTCGCAATTTCTAATTACTTTTGCCCTCAAGGGAATCAGATAAGAAAATTAAAAGAAAATGTGTTTTTACAACAATATATTCTGAATAAATGATCGTATTCGAGTTATTTTTCTAAGCGAACAGGTTTATATTTTTCTTTGTCGTCAATAAGAATTCAACAAAATATTCAACTTATTTGATTTTTATTTATCAATTTAAGCTTGTTTCAAAACAGTTTATAACTTCAAGTTTTAAGATCACTTCTTTTTGACAGTTATTTTATCGTTTTTATTTTTGCTCTTAATTCTCTGACGTAAGCTGAAGTTTAATCTTTTACATTTCTAGATATAACCAGTTTAAATAATTATTCTTTCCATATATTTCAATTTACATGAATTGTGTAATTAGTAATAACTATTTTTATTAGGTGCATTTATTAAGTTGCTGTTCTAAAAGAAAGTGATCATCAATTTCAGTTGGGAACAATTAATCCCATTGAATATTAAACAGCAGATATTTTTATCTTTTATCATAGCTATAACCAAACAATAACAAAATGACCATAAAATATTTTTATGTAAAAAAAAAAAAATAGAAAAAATTTTTAAATGCTAAAAAACGGTCCACATGTTTATATAAGGGATTATCAAATGAATAGAAAAACTTTATATAAGAATCCTTTATAACAGTATGACGTAGTACTGTCTTTGGCAGGTAATACTGCTTGAATTTGCCAAGTAATCGATTCATACAAGTGTCAAATACTTTTTAGAGTATATTTAGAAAATACTGTTTAGAGAATTAAAAAGAATATTGTACCATTCATGGTTCCAAAAACTTAGATAAATTTTTAATTTAAAGTGAATAAGAATATTTACTAAAATTCTTAGAAGTTTAATGTTTTTATTAATGTTATATAAAATAATTAGAATTTCAATAAAACTAAATGTCTTAACTACTAATGTTTTGAATTAGAAAGCATAAAGCAGTTAGTTTTCTCTATAGAGTTACATTGTTTTGTGAGTTTTTAAACAATTAATTGTTCCTATACTATAGTTATAGCAATTATTTGTTCTCATACAACAGCTATGACAATTAATAGCTCCTATACTATACAACATTAAATACTTGCTTATATTAATGGTACTAATGTACATATAAATAATATATTGAACATTTCATCAACTAAATTGTTAGAAAGAAACCATACTATGGAATTAAATCAGCAAAATTTATTGTATTAGAGATTAGCTTTTAATGATACAAAATCTGTAGTTTAAATAAAGATATCTAAAAATGTATTGCTATTGTTATGATCATTATCATAATAAGCAAATGCATCTGAAAAGAAATATTAATTTTCAGATGACAACACGTACCTTTTTGAATTTTGAAAACAAATCAAAATTAAGAAATGTGACTCAGTGCCTATATCAGCATATCTAAAAAATAAAATTTGCATAATAATCACCGAAGCCTAAAAAATTGCTTAAAAAAATCCATTTTCATTTATCTTTCAAAGAAAAATAAACCCCATCTCAAACGATAGCTAAATCTTCCAAAATCCTTTGTTAATTAGAAAAATGCCATTAAGTCATCAAATTTGTCATAACTTATCTCTTTTGTCGTGTAAAATGAAAGAATTTTTTAACCAGTTAGGAAAAGGTTACTTTTTTCCCTTTCAAGATAGTTTAGCTGACAGTCATTTAATTAAAAAAATGAAGTTCCATAAAATTAGTCATCCACTTTCGATGCTTATAAGAAAAGTAATCTTATTATACATAATTATATTATACAGGTATTCTCCACTCTTCAACTTTTAAGATTTTATCTAACTTTTAATGAAAAAAAAAACCCTATTTATTTTTCTAAATATCAAATTGAGGTTTTTGAAATGGATTACTGGTGATGCATATTTTTCCCAATTTTCTTAAATAAATGGAAGATTTTGATTTATAAAGCATTTTTTTATAATTTAAGGCTGAGATTTGCTAGCTTGCACCTTAAGAAATATTCCAAGGTGAAATTATCTAAGAAGATTTAAAAATTAAACTAGAAATATAATGTCGAGTTTTTTTTTAGTCACAAGTTATTAAAAATAGATTGTTTGTAAAAATAAATATAAAATTTCTGTTTTAATTTTAAAAAACTAAATTTATCTGTAATCACTCCTTGTCATTTATAGTCATATAATAATTTTCATAATATTTTACATAAAAAGTAAAATCATTTATGACATTTTTATTTATTCCTATTTTATTAATATTTTTGTAGTATATTGTGTTTGTTTTATTGAAAAAATACACATTTAGTACTAAAAATGATATTTTTAAATTATACTTAATTTGAAAGAAATTTAGAATTTCAAATTTCTATTAGTTCATTAGAATCAGTTTAATTAAATTTAAAGGAAAAAAAGATATATTTAGGAATTTAAATGTATATATTTTCATTTAAAAAGTTATAATTGATTTATTCCTTATTTTAATAATTGAAATGTAACACATTTAATAACAGGAATTGAAAGATATTCAAATAAAATTGAGTGAGATACATTTGAGTTTATTTTATTTCTAACTGGAGAAATATTATATTTAACATTGTTACCTAAATTACAGTTTCTTAATAAATTTGCAAACCATCAAATTTAGAAAATTATCATCTAAAATTTCTATGTTTTACTTGATGTAATTGTGTTTTATATTAATCGCTATCAACTTAATGTAAATTATAAAAACAATAGTACTAATTTAACAAGTAGGAATATTATTATTTTTATCTAATTTAAATGGACGTAAGATTTAGCAGATATAAATTAATTCTACCCGAAATTGGAATTGATTTAAAATTATTTTCATTGTTTAATTTCATAAGTAAACACTACTATGTGTTTTCTATCTCGAATATTGAAAATTATTTCCCTCGATTTCATGATATCAACAATAGTAAATGAACAATAATAGATCCATTTAATCTTATTTTAAGATGATCATCCATTCGAGTTAAAATTAAGCTCTTAACTAGGCCAAGAACTCGCAATCATCGAAACCCGTTAAAAACAAGCTGGTAATTGCTACTCTTCAACCTGAAGAGACAAATCACTCGAGGTTTTGGGCGAGAAAAACGGTAGCTATACATTTTTCACATTTTCTGCTGGTCTAATTGCAGTCGGCAGGGATCGTTTTATACCGAACTCTTTAATGGAGTTTTAAATGAACGGCGAGCCGCATAAAAAACTCATTTAAGCTCACCTCATGCATTCATGGTTTATGGATGAGGTTGCCCGAACATTGTTGCACCCAGGAAAGAAAAAACAAGCGCCAATTTTCGCCAAAATAAAATAAGCTATGGATGAAAACACTTCATTCCATAAATATATTAGAACACAAATTTTAGAAAAGCGATGTAAGAACAGTCCAGGCAGTTCCTGAAGTTAGAAACAAGATATGATAAAGATGACTACAATTTTTCTATTTTAAAACCAAGATTCTTTTAAGCATTTTGTCAATGTATGTAACAAATTAATAGTAAAGTAGTTACGAATAACATTTTATACGGTAATTTTTAAATGATTAGGAGTTTTGAATATTCTTTTACATTCATGGTTTTCAGAAATATTAAATAATCATTGTCAGTGTGGGATTTAAAAAAAATTGGAATAATTCTTTTCATTCATGTATTTCTGTAATTTAAAATAATATTTTTGTAAGCATTCAAGAAGACTACTAATTTTGATTTTGCTGTCAACTAAGCAATGGTTAAAACTGAGCATTGTTCTAATAATTAATATATTTAAAACAATCAAAAGATTATTACATGTGACGATCTTAAAAATTATAATTTCTTTATATTTAGAATAATTATAGAAGAACACTTCATTTATATATGTTATTAAAAAATCACTAAAAAATTATTGATTTTCAAGCATTGATGTTTGTCTTTGATGCTTAATTGTACATGAGAATTCAAAGATCTAATTTTTGTATATCAAATACTAAATGCTAAAAAATGATAAAATAATTTTTTTTTCTGGTTTCATAATTTTTTAAAAGTGGGAAAATTTTCTTCATACACTATAATCTTAAAATTAGTTATGTAAAGCAAGTTTTTAAATGATTGACGTACATTTTTAAATTTTTAAGGGTATAATTTTTCAAAAATAATAAGATGAAACGATTTCTTCATTACATGTTTATATTTTATCATTTGGTTAATGTGATTTAAAAATACTAATTTAAAGTGAATAGGAGGTGAGTGATTCTTATTAATATAACCGTAAGTGTGTTTAATTGGTTCAAAACTATTGAAAATCTGATATTCAATTATTTAATGAAAATGAATTCATTATCTACATAAATAAACTCTACTAATGCTCCATAATTTAAAAATATTTAACCCATCATACTTCAAAAATTCAAAAATATTTTCATTTTTTTATAACTTTTCTAATCCTTTTATAATTTATTTAAAGATGTAAATAATAACAAACATATAGCACTTTTAAGTAATAAGTAAGAGATCGTAAAGCAGTAAATCTATCTATGGTGTAATATTAATCATAATATTAGAAGCAGGAATAAATTTTTGTAAATTAATGTAAAATTAAAATCATAATATTATGTGTCAAAATATATATATTCTGAATTAACGTACAAAAATATCTAATATAAATTTCAAAAAAATCACACAAACTGTATCTTAAATTTTTATTGTATGCTTGGTTTCGCATGAAAGTATTTAGTATTTACTTCATAACTAATTAAACTTTTATATATTGAATATTTTATATTTTACTATGCTTAAAACTTTGGTTTACATTCGAGGTATGAAAAATGCTGCAAAAAATATATCATTTTTGTAGCAAAAAGTATTCTCTATTTGGAGATGACTTATGGCCACAGACCACATCTTCAGCACGATATATCCTAAAATATCTATATTTCAACTAGTTTCTGCCATGTGAATTTTGATAAGCGATATAGCGCCAAAGTTGTCACACAAGTCTATTTTCCACTCGCCATCTGTCACACTCCGCTCGAGGGCTAACGACGCCATTTTTCTGTCGCCGCTACTGATTTCAGCCCCATATAAAAAATAAAATAAAACATAGGAAAGTTTTTCTCCGTTTCACAGAATAGACGTGACATATTTAATTTATGAGAGAAACACTTTTGCTGCTTGGTATTCCCTTATTTTCTCTGGATGAAGAAGAAAAAATGTATTCTACCTGACAGGTGTTTGCTAATCATTCTGGAATTAAGCAAGGCAGATAGTTTTTGGAACCCATCTTGAATTAAAATTTATCGAATTATTTTAAGTCCAGAAAAGATATTGCAAATTATTTTGTTTTATTATTAAATGGATATTTAGAGAATAAATATGAAACAATTATTAAAATGTTCCATCAGTTTTAAAATTATTGAAATTAGTCAGTACGTATTTTTATTGCAAAAACTCCAATTAAAGCACTTTCTTGAATTAAATAAATAAAGTTATTTGCAACAATTTTAATAAGCCTTAAATTTATTGCAAATTGCTATCGTCAAGTGAATATTCAAAGAAAAAGTATCAGGAAGTTGAAATTTTACGGTTTTTCAAGTTACTGAAATTAGTCAATATAGCTAGTTTTTGCAATAAATCTGCTTAAAGATTTTTGGGGGTTGCGGTAGCTTGGTTGGTTAGAGCGTCGTTTTCTTTACCGGAAGGTGGTGAGTTCGAATCCCGGCTCATCCGAAGATCCGTCGTGTTCACTAATGGCGATTGGGGCACATAAAATATATCGTGGTCGCAATGTCCTCCGTGTTCCCATTCCCATTGTCCTCCGTGTTCCACTCTGGTGGTGACTGGAATCAGGCCTTGGATCTTCCTTGGCTTCCTATATCTAAATTGGAAGACTTAGATGGTGCTGCCATCTATGAGCCAAAACCGTACTTCCATCTTCGTATGTGGGTGTTCTGTCCAAAAATGGAAGACGCTTTTTCTGACTTCATTTGCCCGGTCCTTGACGGGCGGGCTTGTCTTCGCCAAATATCATAGGTAACAACAAGTATTTTTGGGCCAAAATCAAACTGGAAAACTACCGCAAATTGATGTACTGTTTAGCGATTATTCAAACAAGAATTATAGAGAGGTTATAAGATCAGTTTTCATTCCTTTGAGTTTTTACAATCATTTTTCTCTCCTAATAAATCTATTTAAGATTTTTTGATGAATAAACTATAAAAAAATTTTTAAGTTATCAAGGAAATATTCTATGAAGAAAAATGGTGAAATTGTTGAAATGAACCATCAATTTTCCTAATTACTGAAAATATTTAAAACAAATTGTTAAAAAATTGCAATATTTTTTTCATATTATTGAAGTTATCTAATAAACAACTTCCGCAACAAATAAGCTTAAAAATACTTTTGGAATTATGCATGAAGTGTATAATCTTCTAAATTATTTTATAGTTGAGTGATTATTCAAAGTATTAAAATATTGTTGAAATTTCTCATCAATTTCCTACATTATTGAAATTACTTACTGTAGATTGTTTGGGAAATAATAAATTGTGGCTGTTTTTTTTTTTTTTTACTTTTGTATACATTGAACAAATATTGTAAATTTGTTAAAGTTGTGTTTGCGGTACCAATATATTTCATCGTATGCAGCCCAGGATTGGGATCTGCCTACAATTTAGATAGAAGCAACTGGACACGAGTCTTCGTAATTTAAAAACAGAGAGGAGCCGAGAAGAGAACTCCCTGTACTTGGCATACCACACACAGCGATATCATTTCACATGGAAGACATTGCAATTATTTCCCAGCCCTTTTGTAGAACACGAGGTATCTTGAGTTGAGTCGATGTATCTTTAGTGAAACATAATGTCCTAACAAACAGTTAAGTGGTTATTCAAAAAAGAAATGTGAAAAAGTTGTTACAATTTTTAGTGACTTTTCAAATTATAGAAATTAGTTAATATAGATATTTTTACAAATTTATCTAAGGCTTTTTATTGAGTTATTTGTAAATTGAAAAAAAGTATTACAAAATTGATTTAGGGTTAACCAATTACTCAAAGAAAAAATACAGAAAAAATTTAAATGTTGCACAATTTTTCACATTATTGACGTCATATCTGTAACTTTTAAATCAAATCAGTAACTTTTAAATAAAAATATTTTGAAACTATTTTACTGTAATCATGAGACTTTTCGGATTTCAAAACTAATAATTGAAATATTTCAACATAAGTATGAACTATAAAAGGTAAAATCAATCTCAGGAGAATTGCTATCAAAAGGAAAATATTTCTCATAATATGTTCTTAAAAATAATTAATAATTGCTTAAAAGTTAAAATACGCATTTAGAGTATAAATTATTCTACACGCGGTGTATTATTTTAAAAATAATAAAATATTTTAAATTAAATTGAGTTCTATTAAAGTTTTCTCAAGAATAATTATCTATTTTATTTTAAAATTATAATAACAAAGCACTCAGGTTATTATTTTAAGCAATCAAATTAAATATCTCGTTAGAAGGGAATTCAAAGCGAAATTAATTTATTCTTATAAAATAAATTATCTGAATTTAATTCAATCCCAGTAATTAATCTCATCGATTTATATTTATAATAAGATCCCTTAAATTTAATTATTTATCTTATAAATTAAAATAACAAATTTTAATGAGGTTACATCTTTTTACAATGAACTTTATAAAATTGCATTTTTAAACAACTCTTTAATGTCAACATTAATAGAAAGAAGATTATATAAAAAATTAAAAACTCATTAATTCATTTTCTTATATACATAATTTAATTTTTACATTTAAATTTAAACATTTAAATTAAATTATTGAAATTTTAGTTTTATTTTTTAGTAATATTTTATGAATGTAAGAACATATTGAGAATATAGTCATAAATTTTAAAAAAATATTTTAAATTATGAATATGTAAGTAAATTAAATAATTTTTAAACGATTTCTCTAAATTACTTAATATATTTTACTAAATTTCAAAAAACATAATTCAATTCAGACAAATTTTTATTTTAATAATTTTTAAATTTATGTTTATTTTGCTTAGCAACTAAACAACAATTTATTTATAATTCAATAACATAATAAAAATATAATTTTAATTTTAAATATATTCTATGGCTACTATTTTCATTAAACTTAAACATATTTTTTGTTATGAATAATGTATAGAAGTAAGAGCTCATTTTATAATTCATTTTTTATTTTATTCATTTTTCTCAGAAATCATTTGTAAACAAGAATTCTCAAACTGAATATGAATAAATTTATAATTTTTATCGAATAAAGATTTTCAATGGAAATTTAAAATCCTTAATTTGAAAATAATATTCAAAAAAATATTTCTTGTATATTATTTTACAAGAATGTTAATTTAATAATGTATATGTAATTTTTTATGTATATGTGAGTGAAATTCGATGCTTAAATTTAAATTTTGTGTCAAAATGTCTTAAAAAATAAAATTATAATTGAAGATCGGATATATTTTAGTTTTTCTAATGAAATTATATGGTCATTTTAATGAAATTTCTCTGATTGAAAAATTGTAATCACTTCTCTTACAAATAACTGGAAAGAACAAGAACAGTCTTTTCATTAAAATTGATATGAGTTGTGTGACAAGGGAAATTTTATTATTTTTTTTTTTATTGACAAATGCGTTTTCTAGTGTAACAGAAGATCTTTGTATCAGCTGTTATACGAGATAAGTTACGAACAATAGTTCTGCCAAATTACAAAGCAGCATTATATTATTTTCGACCCATTTCTTCACAAAAGATAAATAAAAGCAATGAACGGTGAAGCACTGCGAATGTTGTAAAAGTTGCTTTTTTGCAAGGCTAGTAACAAAGCAGAAAAACAAATTTCCATGAAACCGAGAAACAGATGATTCTCTTGGCTCTGAGCCAACTTATTTAATTTTTTATGAATAATTACGCGAATTGGAATATTTTCCGTCCAATTTCATTTCCTTCTCCATTGTGCCTTAGCATGAGTAATGGGAATAGTTTATTTTGGGAGTAACTGAACCTTAAGTAAAAACAATTCTACATTTTTAGGATTATATGCAACTAAATCTGGCGTCACTTTGTGTTTCTTTCTTTTTTTTTTTTTTTTTTTTTTTTTTTTTTTTTTTTTTTTTTTTTTTTGCTTTTTATAAAAAAAAATTTTTTTAAACTATTCAGAATTTATAGAAAATTGTAATTAACTTACGTTTTAATTGCTTAATTTATATTAAATTATTGAAGAATCCTTTAATTTATTAATATCTTTATTAATTATGTAATGAAATTATAATAATTCACTTATATAAGTTATAAGAACGCTTGATGTTTGTATAACTTATACTCTTTTCGTATACAATTCCCATAAATTTCTGACACATTTGATCCTTAATGGTACAAGAAATAATAAAGATATGTTTAAATTGTTGGTTTTAATGATTTGATATATGCAAAACGTTTCTGAGCTCTTCTCATCAGATTTTACGTATGAACCCTTCGTCACATGGAGAATAATTAAGATAGTAGTCTATTTCCCCGCTGAATGACCATCTTAAAGTTAGTCATTCCAGATAGTAATTTATTCATATGAAGATGGTCACATTCAAGGTTAGGTATTGACTAACATGTTGGCTGTTATGTGTTTTTCGTCAGGTGGTGAAAATGAAAGTAGTAGTCCATTTCACTTTGACAATAGTCATTCAAGATAGTAGTCCATTCATATGAAGATAATAGTAACATTCACGCTAGGTATTGCCAAATATATTTTCTATTCTATGTACCCTTCGCCACATGAAGAGTATGAATAAACTAGTCAATTTCACCATTGAATGACTATCTCGAAGATAGTCAGTCAAGATAGTAGTCCATTCATATGAAGGTAATAGTAATATGCCTTTTGTCACATGGATAATATGAAGATAGTGGTCAATTTCTCCATTAAATGAATATCTCGAAGATAGTCAGTCAAGATAATAATTATTCATATGAAGATAATCATGCTAGGTATTGACAAACATGTTGGCTATACCATGTGTCCTTCATCACATTTAGAAAATGAAGATCCATTGAAGGATTATCTTGTAGAGAGTCAGTCAAGATAGTAGTCCATTCATATGAAGATAATAGTCCAATTCATGCTAGATTCTGACAAACATATTGGTTATTGTGGTTGTAATCGTGGTCTTTAAAACAACCTTACTTCATCTCGTGTGAATAATATCCTTTTCGACTCCCAGGGAAAATACCCTGCTCTTTTGTATCATATGATCTGAGTGTTCAAGAACTAGAGAACACAACTATTTTATTTATAATATTTATAAGAAGTGGTTAACGCAGTCAATAAGAAAAGGTATTCAAACTGACAAATAAAATAAAATAGTCTATAGTTAATAACGTATAAAAACGATATTTACAAAAAAAATCATTCAGATGAGATACGAAACGGTATACGGAAAACTTTCATACTAAAAAATATATAAGTGACTCTATGAATAAATACTCCTGGTTTATGTACATCTCCATCATTTTAAGAATTATTAAACTTCAAAATATGTCAGATATTTTATAGATACCCTGTATTAGATCATCTCTATGTATTTTGCTGCCATTAGTATTTCTTTTTTCAATGAACTCTTGAGTTTGTACTTCAGTTTAAATGAGCTGAACTTTTTAATCTACACATATTTCCGTCGAATTTTTCTAGTATCTTTTTATTATATTACTCCAATTGCACATAATTTAATTCTTTAATATGATAACGATGTGAAAATTAAGTTTTTATTAGAATAAACGAATGTTCATAAAAGCAGAATATTAATCAGAGCAAGCAATTTATTATTTTAAATTTAAGTAAAATTACCTCCTTAAGTATTTTAAATTATCGCCATTTGACTGTTTAACGAAACATTATTAAAAAATTTTTAATTTTTGTTATTAAGCAAATTTTATAGTTCATTGATAAAAATTTTACTAATTATCAATCTATCATATATTTTTATAATCTTTAAAGAAATTGTTTTTATATTGAATTTTATTTGGAGTTAAGAAATATACGTATATTTATAAGTTAACCAACAAAATATTGAAATATTTTGCATGACATACATATGTACGAAAACCAATAATTACTTAATATTTAAATAAATTTAGTAAAGTTTATCATACCTAATTATCTTAATGGTATATACATTTTCAAACAATCTCGTTTTCCATACAATATTCTTTAATGGTTAGATTTTTTTCCCCAAATATCGAAAAAATATAACACCAGGTATATATTAATTACCATATTTCATTTCAAAGCCTTAATTATCTCCTCCGACCACAGTTTAAACAGACATTAACATTCATTCAGTATGGTTCTATTCTATTCTTGTTTGGCGAGCTTCCCGGGCACCTACATTCACTTCTCTTGGTATGGAGCCAAGAGAAAACAGATAACATAGGATTTCATTTCGCCAAATTTGGTACAATTAGAAAGCAGGGCATGATGCTGTGCAAAATCACCGGGTTTTAACTACCGAATGATAACATTTCCTCTCTTCTTAATAATCTCAGTGCCGAAGATTGAGACGTTCCATCACATCGCATCAGATTGGACGCAATCGGCATTCAGCGAATAGATTCCTTTTGTTATTCCAACGCGCCAAATTCCTCTTTTTTTCCTCCTGAACCTTCTCTTTTCTGGAATTGGCATCGATTTTGTGATTAAAAGAACATTAGGATGGAATTTGAATTTGGAACCTTTTGTTCTTTTTGAAGTGCTTTAATTTCCTTTTCTCTCTGACGACTTCATTTCTGCCTCCTAGTGAGAAAGGAATTTCGCGTGATTCTGCACTCATTATAAAGAGATCTGGGCAGCTATTTTGGTCAGTGTTTAATGATTTTGAAAGCTGAGAACTACACGATCATAATAATCGCAATTTATCTTTTCCTGATTAAAGTTCTTCATTAGCGTCACCGTCAACCAAATAAAAGAAAAAGAATTTACCAGTTTTGGCACTAAAATGCATTTTCTAAAAATCTTCTTCCTGAGTTATTTATTTAGTATTTATAAATAGAGAAAATTTTCTCTTTAATAGAAATAAAGTTTGTTTTAAAATCTGTTATTTGTGTGATTTTAAATTTCGAACAATTAAAACTCAATTTTAATTATGCTGTTATAAGTTTTATCATATGTAATTCACTTGACTAAAATAATGTTTTAAATTGCTGTTTTTGTGATTTTAAAATATAGTTTAAAATTAAATTTTAATCTGTGATTTTTTTACAAAGAAATTTCTTATAGGAAATCGTGATTTCAGCAAATTTTCGTGAAAAAATATGCCTCTAAAATTACAATTTCATAATAAATGCTGCAGTTTACTGATAACATTGGCTGATTTATTTTATATAAGCAAATTATTATACATTAAGCAAAAGAAATAAGTATTTTGACATTAAACTGCAATATTTGGCGATATATTTCCTTCTTAATGGGATAATTTGTGTAAGTACTGTTATTTCCCACTTTATCATATTTCGCGTTTCTTAATAACTTTGTTTTTAAATATAAGTAATAACCATATTTATCACCTTTAATAATTTCAAGTAATTCGAAAATTTTTCATTTGACATGTAAAACAATAAATCAAAAAATATAAATGGATAGTTATTCATTAAAACCAACAAAACATTTATAATAATGTATAGATAAATGTTTCAAAAATTATGCATCATATTACATTAAAATACCTTTGACTGATAAATTTCATAATCTCAATTATGTTTACATCCTCTTTAATTAAACCAATTGAAGCAAAGAATCAACAGTGATTGCCGAAATTTAATTATATAGCCCACTTAAACTTATTTCTTTCGAAAGCTCAGGATGTTGCTTAGATTCAATGAACAAGTATTCCTGAATTATTTTCTGCAGGAAAAATGCTTGTCATTCAGTTTACACCAGTCCTTTCTCAATCACTTTTTTGTGCTCTTTCGTGTGTGAATAGAAGGGTTATTCTTTAGCTTAAAACAAACTTTCTCTCTACTGAATTTACGTAAAAATATGGAACCAATTCTTTAGTAATGACTTATTTATTTCTCGTAAAGTTCTTTCTGTTATTGGTATTTCTTATCAAAGTAAAATAGCAGTTCACTTATTGGAGTTCTTCACAATTTTTGAAGAATTTTGAAAAATTTATTTTTTAAATTACTACATGATTAGAAAGTTTCCTTGAGCATGCAATAAATTTGGCGATTTCATATTTTTCCAGATTTTGAAGAAATTTTTTTATGACCTAAATTTTTTTAATCAGCTTTGAAATGAATTTATTGATTTACATGCTCTTTTCTTCTTTTTATGTTCTTTGCTAAACTAATTGAATTTTTAAATGTATAATAATAAAATATAATAATTTTACGTGATTCCAACAATTTATCCACGCATATTATTTCATAGACATGTAACTTTAGAAGGCAGAATATTTTACACAATAACAATAATGTTTACAAACTCTTTACTTTATTGTACATTTAAAGCTTCATATAAAATAATAATAGGGAATCTGTAACAAGATTCTCCTTAGTTATATTATTAGAATTTAATAATTAATTTAAAATTAGAGATATTTCACTTAAAATACTTAATTTCAATATACAATTTTGTCCATAAAATTGTATATATAATATCTTATATTCACTGCAATAGAAAGGGTTTTATTAATAAACTATTCTTAGCAGAATTATTATTAATATCAAAATAATTCACCAATTTTTTTAAATTTATTTCTGAAGTTTCAAAAGTAAATTTATTAATCTTCATTAATGATGCACATTATAGAATTAAGTGATTAAGAATAAAAAATACATAAAATAATAAAATTTGATATAATATTCCCGACAAATATCACCAATATATATATATATATATATATATATATATATATATATATATATATA